>CM042253.1:9853095-10033095 GCA_023566225.1 Romanogobio albipinnatus | reverse complement strand
GTGAAAAAGACAGGTTGGCTTGGCAAGGACATTGTCTGTGCTTAAAAGCAAAGTAGTTTGCCTGTAGTTCTAAAAATATAGTGTAAACACATAAACTTTACAATGCAAACAGAAAGTGTGAATTATAACCAAAATCAATCAAATCTAATTTAGTTTCTTGTATTTCTTTTCAATTTGGCATTGGTTCACCTGTTCATCTGTGAGTGAACCTTGGCCCATATACACTGCTCTGGTTCAGGGAGTGGTGAAACATTTCACAGAAATTATAATTTAGTTTCTTATTTAAAATAATTTGTGACACATGGAATGAGTTATCTTTTTTATTACTACTGCTGTTAGGCCAGTTGTTCATCAATACACTATCCCTGTTCAAAATAAAAATAAGAATAAACTTCAAACTTGAATTTGAGATTCATTTTGTCCTACACATTGAGGTCATGACTCACTTTTGCATTTCCATCATTTATAATTCTACTACAGGTTTTATATCTGAAATGTTATTTTCACCATAACGCCCCTTTCCCTTGTCATTTCCACAACCACAAATATTTTTTGGTAAAACATGAAAAAAATAAAAGTTAAGGTAATGATGGTGGTGGTGTTGTTTATTTAGCAGTTAAGGGTAAAGTATATGTATACGAGTTGAAAAATATCAGATTTGAAAATGTCAGAAATATGAAGGAAAGGTTTCAGTGGCTTAGCGTTCAGCTTTTTTTGGTGTTAACTTTGTAAAATCTTAACAGTTGCATTTCAGAGAATTAAATCAATTTACAATTTGGAAAGATGCAAGTGTTATGTGTAACCCAATATATTTATAACTACAAATATTTCAAAATTTTGGTTGAAAACACATGTTTTTGTTCGGTTGTGGAAATGACAATTTATTGTGCGATGTCTGTAAAAAATGTAATAAAATACATATTATTTCATAAAAATCAGCACAGCCAACTTCAGGGCAGGTATCTAAGCATACTGGGGGGAAAAAATATGCCAGTAATATTTTAATTAAAAATGTTTCATTTTCTGAAAATGTCCAGGTCCAAAAAGTACCATAGTTGGAGAATCACCCTACTATGATTTTGGCTTTACACATTACGTAAGAAAGGCAGATTCAACCATAATTTCATCCTCAGAATTTCATAGTTTTTAAAGCATAGCTTAAAATAAAATGTATATAATGCTGTAGTTTAAATTGTTTTAACAGTGTAATACTGGAACATTTATTTCCAGAGTAAATGATCAGAACAGTTCATCCCTGCACCTGTTAGTGGCTGGGACATATTAGGCAGCAAGTGAACATTTTGTCTTCAAAGTTGATGTGTTAAACAAGGGTTTTCAAACTGGGGTCCGGGGACCTCCAGAAGGTTCTAAGGGGTCCCCAGAAAATTTCAGAAAATTAAGTCGACCTCATATTCTACCAGTTTAATTTCTAAATGTTTCTTTCTTTTCTTGCCATATACATTCCAGAATTGTATATCTCTTATATTGAAATCTTCTGCCATTTCTCTCTAAAAATTCTCGTTTTAGACTCTAATTCATGACTGGTTGTTTGTTTTGCTCTATCCTCTGCGCTTCTGCGAGGAATCCGCCGGAAGCTAGTTATTTTGGTCTATAAAGTGTTAAATATGTATATTTTTCTTAACAAACGCATCGCTTCGCTTCAGAAGGCCTAACCCTAACCCCTCGGAGCCGTGTGGAGCAGTTATATGATGGGTAGATGCACTTTTAATAATTTTTAATTGAAAAGTTTCTTCTTCAGGTTTATACATCCAACATTAATAGCCAATTTAAGTTGGGAAACAATATGTTGTATTTATAACGTCACACTTACTATTTATCTAACAGTTAAAAGGTTTTTTTCGTACATAAAAATAGATGGATTTTAGGAAGGGGGTCCCTCATAAAGGTTCGTCATATTTGGGGGTCCTTGGCATCATAAAGTTTGAAAACCCCTGTGTTAAAAGCAGGAAAAATGGACAAGCGTAAGGATTTGAGCGAGTTTGACGACTGGGTCAGAGCATCTCCAAAACTGCAGCTCTTGTGGGGTGTTCCCGGTCTGCAGTGGTCAGTGTCTATCAAAAGTGCTCCAAGGAAGGAACAGTGGTGAACCGGTGACAGGGTCATGGGTGGCCAAGGCTCATTGATGCACGTGGGGAGCGAAGGCTGGCCCGTGTGGTCCGATCAAACAGACGAGCTACTGGAGCTCAAACTGCTCAAGAAGTTAATGCTGGTTCTGATAGAAAGGTGTCAGAATACACAGAGCATCTCAGTTTGTTGTGTATGGGGCGGCATAGCCGCTGACCAGTCAGGGTGCCCATGCTGACCCCTGTCCACCACTGAAAGCTCCAACAGTGGCACGTGAGCATCAGAACTGGACCACGGAGCAATGGAAGAAGGTGGCCTGGTCTGATGAATCACATGTTCTTCTACATCACGTGGATGGCCGGGTGTGTGTACGTGGCTTACCTGGGGAACACATGGCACCAGGTGCACTATGGGAAGAAGGCGTGGCGGCGGAGGCAGTGATGCTTTGGGCAATGTTCTGCTGGGAAACCTTGTGTCCTGCCATCCATGTGGATGTGACTTTGACACGTACCACCTACCTAAGCATTGTTGAGACCATGTACAGCCTTTCATGGAAACGGTATTCCCTGGTGGCTGTGGCTCTTTCAGCAGATAATGCACTGCCACAAAGCACAAATGCTTCAGGAATGGTTTGAGGAGCACGAGTTTGAGGTGTTGACTTGGCCTCCAAATTCCCCAGATCTCAAATCAATCGAGCATCTGTGGGATGTGCTGAACAAACAAGTCCGACCCATGGAGGCCCCACCTCGCAACTTACAGGACTTAAAGGATCTGCTGCTAACATCTTGGTGCCAGATACCACAGCACACCATCAGGGGTCTAGTGGAGTCCATGCCTCGACGGGTTAGCAAAAGGGGACCAACACAATATTAAGAAGGTGGTCATAATGGTTACGCCTGATAGGTGTATATATATTAGTATATAAACTTACCACTATTTAAATTTATAAAAATTTTGGTAACACATTAGTACCTTATTAGCAAGTTATATACAATTGGAAATATTGGTAACACTTTACAACGCATTAACTAACATTACCAATGAGCAATACATGTTACAATATTCATTCATCTTTGTTAAGGTCAGTTCATAAATATAATAATAAATATAACTGCTCATTGTTAACTCTGGTCCATTAAATAACTTTTGATTTTAATAATGCATTGCTAAATGTTGAAATTAACATGAAGTACAAATGCATTGTTAGTTAACAATAAAATGTTAAACATTACTGAAAATCAAGATAAACACCACAGACAACAATATAAATGTTACGTTTTTATTGAAAAAATAAATTACATTTTAGGATTTTTTTTTTTAAATTATCTAAAACAAACTCAAATAAAAGCCACTTTAACTGAAACAAATACTGTTACAATGAAACTCTGAACTCAAATCACTTCCCAAACACATCTTAAAGCAGTTCTCCGGATAGAGGTTTCCACAAACCTGTGCATTTATGTTGAAATTAGTGAACTCAAAACCATCAATACTGAGAGGAAGCATATCATGTGCCTTTATTACATATGGTCCCCATTACAAAACACTCACACCCTTTGACAACGATCACAGTCATTCATTCACAATTGACTAAAGCAATTAAAGTGCATTTGTTTTCAAATCAACCAGACATTCTCTTATATTAAGGCAAAGTGAAGAACACCATTGTGCTGGTTTAAAAATCATCAGATTAAATTAGACAACAGTTTAAATTCGGTGCAACGAACACTTTAAACTCTCAGATGCCACAGCATAAATAAATACCTGGTTAAAGATGTATAAATACATTACGTTAGTCAATATAAAGCAGCATTTGTAGGAAAGTGGGCAGTGCAACTTCTATCAGAATGAAATAATGCATTTCACAGACAAAGTGTAGTGTTGATTCAATTGCATTGCCCAACTGGATCATAACAGCACTTGATTCATTCTCAGTGGCACTTACGTATACACACACACACACACACACACAGTGGTCACATGAAATCAAATGCGTTGGTCCCTGATTTCAGCGTTCAAACTAGCGATTCAGAACTAAATAAATAACGAGACGTTAATTAACAGTGTCATCCTCCACCCTCACATTCACAGAATGAGATCCTCCACACCTCGAGGTTCAAAACGCCGAGATTTAGTCCTTTCGCCGAGCCTCATCTCGACTGCACTCCTAATGTCGACTTGATGTGCTCGTACACCACGTAGCTGATGCTGACAGCGGGGATGACCTTCAGGAAGTTGGGGGTCAGCCCCCGATAGAGACCCGCGGGGCCCTCGGTCTTCATGATCTGCTTGAAGAGTCCTGACATCGAGACCTGGGAAGCGCCCTCGACCATAGCTGCAGAAATAAAAACGCGCTGTGAGAAACAGCATTCGGTGAATGCGTGGGTAAAAACGCATCATGAACCCTCGTGCTCACCTTGCGCCTGCATGCGTGTTCGTACGAGAGCCAGTGGGTAGCTGGCAAGCTGGCCGCACGTGCTGGAAACCGTACCACATGCCAAAAGCACAAACACTCCCGGATTCGCATTATCCGTGCCGTAGCGCTGGAGCCAAGTGTTCTTTAACGTCTATAAAAAGAGCAAATTAGGAAACAAAAATGAGCATTTTCTGACTGTTCATGACAGCTCAGCTAATTGTAAAAGGCATAATGTAGACCATAGAACAGGTTTTCATGCTTGAATGTTGATTATTGTCCCCATATTCTACATTGTTGCGGCTCCGCTCTTCCCAGTCTGTCAGTAACACTCTGTCTCTATGAAGCCCCTCCTTCTGACAAGCACAGTGTTCTCTGATTGGTTGGCTGGAGCAGTGTGTTGTGATTGGTCAAGTGCTTCAAACATGTTTGAGAAATATCCCACCCCTTACCATAACCGCCAGTTTCAACTAGGGATGTCACAAGTACCAGTACTTCGGTACTGAAATTATACAAATGTGACGATGCCAGCATTTCTGTAGTACCGCTAGTACCGACTCCCGAGTATATTCGGTCCCGTGTTTTTCCAAAAGCAGGGCTACAGACTGTAGTCGAATATATATTATAGATATTATATATTAGGGCCGGGACTTTAACGCGTTAATTAAGATTAATTACGCAAAAAAGAAAAATAATTAACCACACTTATTTTTGCACCGCGGAACGTTTTTCAATGAATGATTTTCGACGGACCGATTATACTGGAGCACCAACTAGCGTTCTTGACTTCCGACAACAACAAACCAACCACAGTGAACATGAACGAAGAAGCTGACGAGACTTTGCTTGGCCCCGTGGATGGGACATTTTGTTTTAAAAAACGAAAGGATGGAAGCGTCGATAAGAGCATGGTTGCGTGCAAGCTATGCAACAAGGAATTTGCGCATCACCGCAGCACATCGAGCCTCAAATATCATCTTAACGCAAAACACATAGGAGTTAGCGTGGACGTTACCCCGACTCCGAGTAAAGTTAAAAGGACCCACACTACACCAGATGACTGGTTTCAAGACCAGGGTAACTAAGTCTCTGGTCTGCTGGACTGAAATAAATAAACAATATTTTGTTGATTAAGCTTACCGGTATGTATTCAGTCATTATTCAATGGTATACTATAAATCCATGTGAAAGGTCAAATATTTATATGCAGTTAAAATGCGATTAATTAATTACAAAGCCTCTAATTAATTAGATTAATTTTTTTAATCGAGTCCCGGCCCTAATATTAATATTATATATATATATATTAATATATATAAATATATATATATATATATATATATAAATATATATATATATATATAAATATACACACACATATATATATACACATACACACACACACACTTGTGTCTGTGAATATTAAACTGCAAAATACTATTTAAATATTACTCCTCCATGTTCTGCATCTCTGTGTGAATGACGGGGCGCAGAGGCGCGGGTGACACTCACTCGCTGTCTTTGTGGTCTCTGCAGTGTATCACTATGAGGACACGAACGCATAAACCGTCCCTTCATGAGAATTTACCGTTTCGTTTGAGAAAACTGCCATATCATGAACACACACTCAAAAAGGTGTTCACAGCAAGCCGTCAAAATAAAAGTTTGGTTTAAAAAATTGAAATTGACAGAATATCTCAGTAGATTCAGTAGAGGTCTCAGTAGACAGTAGATTTAGCTATATGTAATATGTCTACTAATAATAATAATAATAATGCCTAGATGGTTGATTATTTTTCACTTGATTTTTTTTATACTTTCAAACAGCCTTTCAATGTTTGTATTATTTACTAATAAATGATCATCATCATAAATAAATGAACTTAATACAATTTATATATATTTTTTTAAAATAGTTAAATAATAAAAATAAAAAAAACATTTAGCTGTGGTATCGAAATTGGTACCGAGTACTGTACAATTTATGGTATTGGTACCGACTACTGAAATTTTGGTACCGTGACATCCCTAGTTTCAACACCCTACTAAAGGCCCTGTCCCAAATGGCACACTTCATGTGCACTTTCGGTCTTGTGGACTTACAATGGCCGCTGCGTGTCCATCAAGTCCACAGGGTGTCCCATTTGTAACTAACTAACTAACTAACTAACTAACTAGGCCCCACCCCTTTATTCTGCAGGAATCATTTAAATGAGAAATATCCGTTCCTCCGCTCACCTCATAGACTGCCAGGTCAATGCCAGCGTACGGGATAATGCCCAGCATGTTGGGTACGTAGCCCTTGTAAAACGCAGACATTCCCTCCGCCCTCAGGATGTGTTTGGCGCAGTCCGAGATGCCCTTGTACTGGCCCGTCTTTCTCAACGCCAGGCGAGTTTTGAGAACCTGAACACATGAGCATTACAGCATTGTTTGTCTGATGGCGAAAAACATATTTGAGCTACTACAAATTGAAACAAACTAAGTAAGACCTTTTTCTTAATAATTCTATGTATCCAGATGTAATTATGAAAACATCTTAATGATAAATATATGCAGTTTTGTGAGGTCGCCTCACCTCCATGGGGTAAATGCTGCTCTGAGCAATGACTCCTGCTAGAGAACCTGCTACAAAACGCTCGCCGATCCCCAGAGTTTCCTGACTGCTTCCCATCAGCCGTTTAATCTGCCAAGGAGGAAGAGATTCAGTTAATGCGACAGCCCTTGCGTGGCACAAATTTGGCATGTGATCAGTTTGATTTTAGTTGACGATAATGACCTTGTTTTCAAACACACTTCGAAGGTGGGATAGTTAGGAAGTGCACAAGCTCTGGTCCATTACCTGCTCATAAGCCATGAATTTGAGGGCCGACTCGGGAGCGATTTTGATGACGTTGATGCCGTTGCCTCTCCATAACGAACGCATCCCTCCTTCCTTGATCATCTGGGCGAGTCCACTCATGATACACATGTTGTTTCCATGAGTACCATGCACCTACGACACAAGAGAAGAGGTTTATTAGAACAGTGTGTCAATAATATCAGATGGTTCAAGTGATCAACATTAAAACAGGGATTTTAGACCCTCCACATGTGGCGGAGCAAAGTTTAATATGTCGAAAAATGTAGGTGAAAGGCTTTGGACCAACTCAACTGAGCATTGAGCAAACAAAGTCCAATTGAGTAAGAGCTGACGTAGACATGACACAGATCTTCACCATGTCAGGCAAAACACCATCTCGTATCCGACCAATCAGAGTGCAATACAGAGGGTGTGCTTGACCACTCAGACTCTGATTGGAATAATCTGTCAGACTGTTCTGTTCCCAGGAACATTCATTTATGATACTGATTAACAACACTTATGACGCTCAGGTAACAAAACCAATTGTTCTGACTCAACCAGAACGTTTTTTCTGGGTAAAATCTTACAAAATATGTTGATAAAAACCCATATTTTTGACATTTTGGTGGTTCTTCGGTCTATACAACACCTGGATTGGTCTGGATTTAATAGAGTAGATGCATATTTTCCCATTTTGCTTGCCTTTTATCCAATATATACTGGATGATTAAGTAATGAAAGTGGGATTTGAAGGGAAATGCTTGTGTAAATAAAGCCTCCTTCAGTCCTCAGAGAAAGTTGAGGTCGGGATTTATGAAAGACTACGCCCTTGACTGAGTAACCCGAGACAGATTTTAATATAGGATTCAAACTAGAAAATTTAAATTGGGGGCGTTTTGCAGGTGACGTACCTGCATGAGGACTTTGAGTCGGTCGAGCGGCGCGGTGAAGGTTCGTGACACGGCTCCAGCTCCTCCACCAGCAACCAGATGTCTCCACCACATCCCCGTCATGTGCTCCTCCGACGTGAACTCATCCGGTACCATAAGGTTCTCTCCCACATCAAAGATCTGCAAAGAAACGGATCATCGATACTGTAAGAAACATCATCGTTAACCAATATGACATTTTAAATCAATGCATGACGACTTGTATTTTGCATATGTGCAACTTCAGGAGAGCTAAAGTGCAATGACCTTGGCAGGCAACAGCGTGTGCGTCAGAGCGTTCTGACCTGACCAGTGACGTTTTTTGGGGGCACCAAGGTGCCATTTGATCAAAAAAATCCATTGTGGACTTTACAAACCATCGTAAACCTGCGCACGTTGCATCAGAGTCCATCTCATTGCGCACTGAACTTGTGAGGACAAAGGCTGCAGTCCAGATTAAACCGCCATTGAATAGGAGTCTAAAGTAGGTCACTGATACTGCAATTTAACAATCAAACGACTACAGATAATTGTGTGTGTCAACAAGACTTGTTGCATAAGGACGGGACAGTTAGTCCTGGTTTAATTTGGGAACTTTGACATTTTGATTTGCAAAATTGAATGGATGGATTTATGAACTCTAGTTAAGATTTAGTAGCTGCAACATTACACCTATTAAACCGGAGCCCGTCCTAGTTCACAGTGTTCCTGTCGATATTTTAAGCACAGCCACAGTCAAGACTGTCATCGACCATAAGGCCTAAAGCAATCCAAAGCCAAATTTACACACCTTTTAAGGAATCTGAATAATTTTAATCGCGTTGCAGTCATCGTGAATAAAGCAGCTTTTTACCAAACAGGCCTATTAGGTTGTTTTGAAGCGTTTGAGGATTAGTATTAGAAAACTCTTACGGTTGAGTGTTTCCAGTACAGGATGATTTCGGGAATGTTCTCAGCGGGCTGCAGTGTGGGATACTTTTTCCATTCATTCCAGTCAATAGTCATTGTGCCGTTTTTGTCCATGCTACATGTGGAAAAAAGACAAATGAGATCGTTTAGAGCCTGGAAACAAGCACTGCGCTTGTACTAAATTACACTGTAATTGTACTAAAAACATATTCAAGTACATTTTTAATACATTTAATAGTACGTATTTTTCCCCCGGGATGATAAAAGCTTCCAACAAAGCTCTGAATCAGTTCATTAAATGGATAGTTTACCCAAAATTAACGTTGTGATTTAGTCACGCTCAAGTTGTTTCAAACCTGTATAAATTTCTTTGTTCTGCTTAACACAAAGGACGATATTTGGAAGAGTTTTTGCAGATCTTGGCAGACCATAGTGAGGGGAAATACTATGGTAGTCAATGGCTGCCGAGATCTGCCTGGTTACAAACATTCTTCCAAATATTTTCATTTTTATGTGAACTGTCCCTTTAAGAGATCAAATGACCAATGCATTTATATAGTCATAGGGTTTGGTTTCTCTGTAACGTAATAAAAATACTATAATAAATGCCTATGAAGTTATGACTCTAATTATGATAGTCAAAGCTCTATTAGAAGCATATCATAGCAATGTTATTCAAACAATATTTCACCTGTTTAGGACTCTCTCTGCTTGCTGCAGGGAAATATGGACACCAAGCTCTCGCAAGGAGTTCGCAATGTCACTTGCGTTCACTTGACCTGGAACAAAATTACTTATTATCAGTCATTTAAAAAAAAAAAAAAAAAAATCACAAAGTTGTGAGATTTGTAAACCGAAGTATTGCATCAAGGTATAAATACCAGTTTTCTTTCTATCCAGGCTTTTGAAGACGAGCTTCAGGTCCTTCTCGTGGTCTTGGAGGTAGTGAACGAACTCTTCGAAGTCCAGCTGCCCGTCGTGCTCTTTCTCTTCAACTTTAAATGTTTTCTGTGTGGGGGAAAATGGCCATTTTTTGAGAGTGTGTGATATACAATGCATTCCAGCTGCGAATCTGTAAAAGTTAGTGTGCGATCACCAACTTATGGCAAGTCTTGTTACAAGGGAAATGTAAGACACGATACAAGAACTGTGAAACCCAGGAAAGGTGCTTTTCAATTATCCTACTAAACATTTAAATCATCTTAACTACTGATCCACAGGGAACTTTAACTCTCCTATCATAGTAATCACTTAATGCATTGTCTAGAAAGTCTGTTTGTAAGATTATAATCATGTTTGTACACTCATTCAGATGATTGCAGAAGCTCAGACAATCATAATCGATAAACTAATGGACCTGTCAATTCTGATCGTCTCATTGGAACTGCACCGCTAGGGGCGCCATACAGTCTCCAATTCAAGAACGACGGCATTCAAGTAGCCTATAAATCTATAAGTAGTCTCCAAGACTATGAATTACAGTACCATGGTACACTGATGCTGCTATAACACAGAAAACATTATTGAGGCACTCGATAATATTAATCGACTGGGGCAAACTCCAAATATGGTCAATTGAACGGAAGCGCGCGCGCAGGAAAGCGGAATGAGCAACGGAAACGTCATGCGTAAAAAATGTGTAGTTTCATTTAAAAAGAAAACTAAAGAAAAACTACTTTTTACTTTAATCATACGTCACATTATATTGGATAATATATAGAACGATTATAAATAATGTACATTTAATAATTTTTACCTTCTTCCATTTTCGGTATGTGGAGAATTCCTGCGAGGGCAAAAGGACGCTGAGAGACTTGAGCGACTTCAGCTCGGACGGTAATCCATTCGATTCAAAATACTCCACCTCGACATGATCCGAATTATGGACAGGCACGTAAAGGCACAGACACAACATCTTCAAAAGTAATAAAAGTCTTCAGCAATAAATAAATAAATAACACAAGAACAATCTCGCCTGCCGGCGGTGAAACGCTGAAATGCCGGTAAGCGGCTGAGGCACGTCGAGAAAAGTCCTTAGACACGCCCACTGAGTGAAGGGCGGCGGGCTCTGATTGGTCACCAGGGTTCTACTCATTTGAACATTCAAACGTCAGAGTCTCAAAGACCAATCACGGCTGAAAGCCACTGCGGTCGAGTGTAAATCAGGCCGCTCCTCTTTCACTACGCCGGGCCTGTATGAACGCCAGAAGAGCCATGTGACATGTTGTGAAATTTCAATGTGTGACTCATAGAATTTCACATTGTCTCAAGTGAAACTCCACAGGGCAGAGAAGCCGACATAGACCTGTAACATATTGTATATTGTTTGACAGAAAACAGTTAATAATAAAAATAAACTGTATTGAATAATTATAAAGATTAATAATACAAATAAACCAATCGAGCATCTGTGGGATGTGCTGAACAAACAAGTCCGATCCATGGAGGCCCCACCTCGCAGGACTTAAAGGATCTGCTGCTAACATCTTGGTGCTATATATATATATATATATATATATATATATATATATATATACACTCTAAAAAAAGGTTCTATTTGGCACCAAAAATGGTTCTTGGCTCGTAATCATAGGGGAACCTTTTTAAGTGCTATATAGCACCAATTTTGGCTCTTCAGCGGTTCTTCGGAGGTTCTTCACCGGTTCTTTGACTAAGGTGCTATATAGCACCACTAACTAAGGTGCTATATAGCACCGCTACCATATACCATATACAGAACATATTAAGATATGGTGCACCAAAAGTGGTTCCCCTATGATTACGACGAAGAACCATTTTTGGTGCCATATAGAACCTTTTTTTTAGAGTATATATATATATATATATTACTAAATTACTATATTACTATTTAACTACTAAAATTAAATAAATAAAAAATCATAAAACTAATAAAAGTTTCAAAATACTAAACATTTAACTAATATTAAAATAAAACTTAAATTTTTAATTGCTGGAAAACTCATGAGAGCTTATTTTGTGTGATTTTGCTTGTTCTCGCTGTGGCCTGAAAATAAGTCTGAAATAAGGCTTTAAGGTTTGCTATTTTCATTCAGCTAATTTCTTAATTCATTTACATACAGTGTGAACATAAAGTCTATGGTCTGAGGTGTCCTTCCCTTCTACCTCACTATATCATCAATGCATTTGCATGTTTGTGATTAACCCTGTGTATATAGAAAACCTTTCTCTCAAATTGTCTTTAAAAAAGTAAAATATTCTTAAATAACACGGTTATTAAAAATAACGGAAGCCAAATTAGAGTTAGCAGGTCAGTACAGGACATTTTCTTAGTTAGGAGCAGCAATCAGTGTTAATAGGCCCAAATATAAAGAGCGACTCTGTAATAATCCTGCAGCAAAGCTGTCTGCTCCGGTTGCAGACTTACGTCAGAGTCTGGTGGAGGATAAGTGTCCATGCCAAAACTCACTCCAGGGAGATTAAGGCATCTGTGCAGGGAGACACCAACCTATTAACCATCTGTAACCTAGAGGAGATGTTATGTGTGCACTGCAGGGGAAACGCCTGGTGTATAAAAAGACTGGTTGTTAGAGGTATTAACTATAAATAATTAACTTGATACTATAGTTATCATTTCATCCATGTGCCTCTGGTATAAGAACATATCCCTTTAAAACTAATTTAAGTAATTCAGGGAGTTTTAAAACTAATTTAAGGAATTAATAAACTTTTAATTCTTCTTTTATTTGGCAATCTGAATAGGCCAGTTATGTATGTCTGTATTTGTCTGTAAAAAAAAAAGGGAAGTGCGACTTTAATCTAAAAATTTGACTTTTTTCCCTCACAACTGAGAGTTTATATCTCAGAATCCTGAGAAAAAAAAGTCGCAATTGCCTTTAAAAAAAGATTGTATTCAGTGGCGGAAGCTTCCATAGGCGTGCAATGTCATGTGATCAGTGTTGGGGAAAGTTACTTTTAAAAGTAATGTGTTACAATATTGCGTTACTCCCTAAAAAAGTAAATAAAAAAATTACTTTTTATGGAAAGCAATGCATTATGTTACTTTTGTGTTACTTTTTCTCACCTGGGTTGGGCTTGCTTCTTCTTTTTTAATAAAAAAAACAAAAACGTTCTGTTTTTGGCAAATGTAAAGGTCCTTTCTATGGAATCTTGTTTCCGCCACAGGATAAAAAATAAAAACTTTTTATCTCACAATTCGGAAAAAAAGTCAGAATTGTGAGTTATATAGTAAAAATTGTGAGATCTAAATTTGTAATTGTGAGGAAAAAAAGTCAGAATTGTGAGTTATATAGTAAAAATTGTGAGATCTAAATTTGTAATTGTGAGGAAAAAAAGTCAGAATTGCGAGTTATAATGTAAAAATTGTGAGAAAAAAATCAGAATTGTGAGTTATAAAGTAAAAATTGCAAGAAAAAAGTCTGAATTGTGAGAAAAAAAGTCTGAATTGTGAGATATAAAGTAAAAATTGTGAGAAAAAAATCTGAATTGTGAGTTATAAAGTAAAAATTGCAAGAAAAAAGTCTGAATTGTGAGAAAAAAAGTCTGAATTGTGAGATATAAAGTAAAAATTGTGAGAAAAAAATCAGAATTGTGAGTTATAAAGTAAAAATTGCAAGAAAAAAGTCTGAATTGTGAGAAAAAAAGTCTGAATTGTGAGATATAAAGTAAAAATTGTGAGATCTAAATTTGTAATTGTGAGGAAAAAAGTCAGAATTGCGAGTTATAATGTAACAATTGTGAGAAAAAAGTCAGAATTGTGAGAAGAAAAGTTTGAATTGTGAGTTATAATGTAAAAATTGCGAAAAAAAAAGTCTGAATTGTGTTATAAAGTCATTTAAACTCATTTTTGTGAGAGAAAAAAAATGGCAAGATATTCACACCTGTACAGAGGGTGCCGCTCAAATAAACCCTTCAGCTGTGATGCCGTTCTGGATCGCAGAAAAATAGGCCATTCAACAACAACAAAAAGGTGTTTATCTAAAGTCATTTTTGCTTATCCGACCCATATGGTTGTAGTGGATCATCAAAGGTCAGCAGCAAAGACATTTGTTAATAAAGTGAGATTAAATACATAAAGTATAATGTATTTAACATTGTTGCAGGTTTGCGTAAATATTCAATAGTTTTCATTTTCAATGTTTTTATTAATTTTGAGGAATACTGAATCTGTTTGTGTGCAAGATGAGTAAACGCATGCTCACATTTAGTTCAGAAGTACAATAACCAACATGTTTACACACAACGCCTCTGCACTTATTCATGATTCCTCTCAACATAGAAGAGCTGTCAGTCAACATGCTGTAAATGGGAAACTCGGTTCACTTATTTGAAAAAGTATCTGATATTTTGTTGTAAATGTAAAAGTAATGCATTACTTTAGTTACTTTAAAAAGTCATCTGATTACGTAACTCTGAAGTAATTAGTGAGCTTGCATTGATTTTGCTCCCAAACCAAAATAGGTAATTTCTTGACATGCATTAGAAGAGCTCGGTAGCGTCGTAACACAACCCAGTGCAGCTTGAGGAAGGTGGTGCACTCATGTACTGTATGCAGCGCGCATCAGGCTGGCCTTATGATAGAATTTGACTCCTGTGCTCTCTAAAGACTAATTTTAGTCAAGTCACATGCAGCGGGGATCACTAAACACATGCATGGGGATAGACGCGGGCTTTGGGAGTCAGTACAGAGCTCTTATTTCATCAAACAGGGTTGAGAGAAAGACAACTCCTCCTGTGTGGAATAATGTTTGATTCATTCAAGAACTTTAGTTCCATTTTCACACCCTAATAAGTTGGCAGAACTCAAATATTCGAGGCAATCAGTTCAACTCAATTTTTTTACGTTAACAAACTCAAGATTTTGTGTTAACTCCACAGACTTATGTTGACTAAGCTAACTCATACAATTTGATTGCATAGATGGGGACTCCTTAAGATAACCAGAGCCTACAGCATTACGGTAGCCCCCCCCCCCCCCCCCCAGATAAAATAAAATTTGAATATTTTTTAATCGATACACAGTTAACATTTACAACACTGTGAGTCCTATCATACACCCGGCGCAATGGCAGGCTCGACAGTGTTTTGCTGGTCTGTCCGCAGTATTTTTTGTGTTATTTAAAGGCCGTGTTAGTAATATGCGCCTATAGGCGATGCACAACGCACGTACACTCTGCTTATTACTGTAACACAGTTCGTTGTTATGGGAAGAAGGAGTCGGGAACCGGCGAACATTTAAAGACTTTAATAAATAAATGAACAAAACAACTGCACACACATAACACACACATAATAAACAGAAATAAAACACAACGTAAATCTCTCGCCATCTCTCGTCCTTCACTGGTGTCGCTCGTCCTTATATGCCTCCGGTGTCCCTCATGAGAGAACTCGATCATTCTCAATCACGCACCGGTCTCGCTCGCTCCTCCCGCGTCTCTCGCTCGCCAACCTCACCACAATTACACATACAGGGTAAGCAGCACACACACATTTTTAAATATTAAAAATAAAAGGATTCCTCTCTGGAAAAGCGTTCAGTCTTTCCACTCGCAAGTAAATAGTGAATCAGGCATGGTGCGAGCACAACTGGCTTTTAAAGGGAAAGGGAGATGAGACTCTGATTGGTTTATTGCACGTTTCGCCCAAAACACATCCGTGACTCATTAAGAGACGAGGGACAACCCTTTTGGACTATGCGCCTTTTGCGCCGGCCGTTTTTCCCATTGTATGACTAGCAAAAGTGGATTCGGACACCTGCACGGTGCACTCTTTGCCAGTAGGTGGCGCTTGTGGAACAGCAGAATTATAGTGGTTACAAAAACAAAACATCAATGTCCTTATAAACTACATTATTATAGGCATTATACGGAGGTAATATGAAAAGAAAATGCGATCAAAACTTTCCTGGCTGAAATGAGAGTTTACAGGTCTGCCACCGCTCCATAATATAAACACATAAATTAAAACTTTCATTATTCATCAGCAGATCAAAACCATCACTTGGTATAAATGTGGGCAGCGGCTATTTGCACTGTTTAAATAGCAATAGATTCTATTTACTCTAAGTGAAAATAGCAGCATTTTCTTCGCATTAAGTGTAAATAGTAGTAAGATAAATAGTGGCAGATACTATTTGCACCCCACTTTATAAAGTTTTAAATATGGATATTTTTCTTAAACCCATCGATTCGCTTGAGAAGGCCTTTATTAACCCCCGGAGCCATGTGGAGCAGTTTTATAATGGATGGATGCACTTTTAAGTGCTCCATTCACTGCCATTATAAAGCTTGGATTAGCCAGGACATTTTTAATATAACTCTGATTGTATTCATCTGAAAGAAGATAGTCATATAATGACTTTACGGTGAATAATTCATGAGGTATAATTTTTATTTTTTGGTGAACTATCCCTTTAAATGGATGCCGCCTTATTGGGACATTAAAGGGTTAGTTCACCCAAAAATGAAAATAATGTCATGTATTCCTCACCCTTATGCCGTTCCACACCCATAAGACCTCATCCATTCATCTTCGAAACACAAATTAAGATATGAAATCTGATGGTTCAGTGAGGCCTGCATAGGCATCATTGTAATTTACACTCTCAAGATCCATTAATGTACTAAAAACATATTTAAATCAGTTCATGTGAGTACAGTGGTATAATATTAATATTATAAAGCAACGAGAATATTTTTTGTGCGCCAAAAAAATCTAAATAACGTCTTATATAGTGATAACCGATTTCAAAACACTGCTTCATGAAGCTTCGAAGCGTTATGAATCAGCGAGTCGAATCCTGATTTGGATCGCGTGTCAAACCGCCAAACTGCTCAAATCACGTGACTATGGCGATCCGAACTGCTGAATCGACTCACTGATTCGTTTCCGCTTCGAAGCTTCATGAAGCAGTGTTTTGAAATCGGTTATCAATTTATAAGTCGTTATTTAGTTTTTTTGGGCGCACAAAAAATATTCGTCGCTTTATAATATTAATATTATAAAACCGTACTCACATGAACTGATTTAAATTTTAAATATGTTTTTAGTACATTAATGGATCTTGAGAGAGGAAATGTCATTGCTGCCCAGGCCTCACTGAGCCTTCGGATTTCAACAAAAATATCTTCATTTGTGTTCCGAAGATGAACGGAGATCTTTTACGGGTGTGGAACGGCATGAGGGAGAGGAATAACACTATTTTAATTTTTGGGTGAACTAAACCTTTAAAACCCTCCCTACAGCAACCCCTAGCCACTTTATTTCCACTAAATATTTATAATATAATGCCTTTCCAATCTGATTTTTAATGGGAAAAGGGAGTAGCCTATAGCAAGTTCATCAAAAGGCATGTTCGAACTCGAGGATTATAATATTTCAACCACGTGTCTTACCATTACACTATTGCTATACTGTTGATATTCCACAGATGTCCTCTGACGAAGGCGGGCTATTTGCACTTATTGTGAAAATAAACAGTGAAATAAACATAAATGCGGGCTATTTGGCAAACTGCTCTAAAAGCGCTCTAAAAACTACGTTTTTAACATGCTCGCGTTTAATTAATGAAATCCTAGCCTTTTAAAATGTATTTTGTGATTATTGTGATTCCAGTTTTTCCATTTTTAAGCTGCAAGCTTAAACACGTTCTTCGATGTCGCTTGAAACCCATCTCTGCCTATATTAATATATGTGCAAAAACACATAAAATAACACTTAATTTCAACATTTATCCTCCGTATGCAGTCTGGCGCAAAGCATGATATTTACAGTTGATGTTCGGCTTAATATAATCATTTACTGAGTTCACTTTAAAAAAAAATTCTCTTAGGTAGGCTACAATAAACTCTCAGTAATATTTGAGTGAAATAAACTCATTTAACTTCCTTTGGAGTTTTTTCTTCCTAACTGCATTAAAAAAAATGAATGTAGGATTTCCTACATTCAGGAAACAGTTTTCACTCAAAAATGACATGTTTACAAATAATGACAAAGAAAAGGCAAATAGCACAATTAAACATGAAATTTTTAAGTAGACAAGCTGAAATGGTATTTTACATACTCCAATAATCTCAGTTTTATTCACAACATTGAAAAATCGGTGTATTTTGGCTTATTCGTCTACTTTGAATTATTCATATATATGGATACGGTGTCTAACTGAAAATGTACTTGAGTGAAAGTAAAATGTGTCCATATTTATTTATACTGAAAGTAACATGTACAATGAATGCTTTTCACAAGCATAAATGACCATATATATAGTATATATATATATGCTATAGTGACCAGTTACATTTTATATAGAAGTCCATTGTTATTTGCAGTGTTAAATAAGCTTTATTAGAGCGTAATTTGACTTGATTTGTAATTAAAAAAATTTTAATAAGTCATGATCATCAGTGAAATGTGTACTTTGAAGGTCTATAAAATTCACCAAAATAAGCATAATGGCGAAATACAATTATACACCTCTTGGGTCATAATGCTGTTCTGAACACAAATGATGTAACAAAGCTTGTTTTTCAGGTCAACTTAATCTGAACAATGGACTGGACAGTCGTGATAAGGCCAGTTCTAACCGTTTATCTCACGTACAAATACATCCTGAAGATAATTCATAATAAAGATCTCCATACATTGAAACTCAAAGAGCTACAGGTGTATATTAACCACAGTACAGAGCCAAGGTCAAGTTCCAAGTCAGTGTGTATCCTGTGTTTGTTTTGATCTCGCACTGGATTACGTCTGATCCCTTGAAGTGTATCCGATAAACTTTACCTGGAGGTCAGATTGACAGCTGAAAAACAGGATGTGCAATTATGGGCTTCACAGTCTCTGTTTGTCTCTCAATCACTGGACACTGGATCAACAGCGACTCTGCTGAGGTTTACAAACGCTCTTATCAACAGAAACAGGAGACCGGTGCAGTTTGCTGGATGAAGCCTGTCGTTGAGTTAATGATATCAAAGATCCGATGTACTGAGCAAAAATGATTTTCAATAAAAGACATACAAAAACAACACAATTTTAGAGATGGTGCATGTTCAAAAGTTAGGGATTTTTTATGTTTCTGGAGCCTCACCAAGGCCAAAAATAAAGGAAAGAAAATGTGAAATATTTTTTATGATTTAAAACAGGTGGTTTCTGTGTGAATATATACTAAAATGTAATTTATTCCTGTGATCAAAGCTGAATTTATCATCATTACTCCAGTCTTCAGTGTCAGAAATCATTCTGTGCAAGAAACATTTATGATTATTATCGATGTTGAAAAGTTCATATCTCTGTGGAAACCCTGATACAATTTATTTTGTGAATGTTGTATGTGCATTTATTTGAAAATAGCAATATTTTAAAACATTATACATGTCACTTTTGATGAATTGAATGAGTGTTTTACCTTTAGAAGTGACAGACAACATGCATGCACTTGAAAGCAAAACCTCAACGTTGTTATTCTGAAGGCGAAGTTCCTGCTGACATTGTCATATTGGTGTATTGCAATCAAAAACACAGATTCATATGAAATTCACATTTACTCGCTGTCCGTGAGCCGTGGACTTTTGCATTCAGATTTGCTTAAAGTGTCTGGAAGGGTTTAAGTGTGTCATGACCGTAAAACCAAAACACAAAGTCCTGCCAGGCCCAGTGAATGCCAGTGAAAGCCAAAAAGATGAGGCAAGAGCCAGTCACAATCACACAGGGCGACCCTCGACTCTCATGTGACTCTTCCAGCATTTGTATGTGCTGTAGTGTTGGCCAATAACAACACGGCAAAGGTTGCCGTTCCCGACCGTTTAATAAGACGTTCATGAACGACAGTGCTGCTTTTCTACAAGACATCCCGTTCTTTCATTATGTCAGAGCATTTCTACAGCTGTATTAAGAGATTATGGTAGATTTTCTCTATTCTAAGAACTTCGTTTGCATGTCTGACACCAGTATTGCTCCCAAATGTCTGCGAACGAGCCAAATTCTTCGAAATCTGCAAATGAGAAGCATTACATTTGGTTTAACTTCAGTCAGAAAGCGAGGGCAGCTCCTGCTTGAGGATATGATACAATGTAAATAGTTTGGTGGTTGTTTCAAACAGTTGCAAACAATACAGAAAGATTTACAATGCAACTGAACTCAAATGAGCGGATAATGAGGTACGTCAGAAAGCAAGTGGATGTTGTCAACACATCTTTAACAGCCGAACAGCAGCGTAGATGTAAATATCACAGTGATCCATTAATGTCAGTGTGTTCACTATAAAGGGCTGCTTGTGTGTTTGCTGTTATGAGGCAGCACCTCTCGTTTCATTTCAATAGGTGACTTTATTCTAAGAATTCAGCTTTATCAATCTTTAAATCTGAATTCTCAGAACGGTCACGCCTGATTCAGTCCACTGTTATTAATTCTGTGAAGCTATTGTCAAAGGCATAGCCCGTTTTTATGAGACTCATTATGAACTTCAAAAGCTCTGGTTTGGACCTGTTCTGTAGAAATGGCTTTATAAGTTTGCACACTTCCACAATAACTGCTTTGAAACGCCACAGGTCAAATCTTTATAGACAAGTGAACATATTCACACACGCTTGACACTGGAAGCATCCTGTCAGTGTCCTTATAACTATTTTTAGAGCGCTTTGTTTTGCCAACAGTCTGAGAGATAGGGATACAAGGGCTGCTGTTTATTGTGACACTTCTGGTTTCCTTGCCTCCCATCCTATACAAGTACAGTCCAGGAACTTCTGTTCATTGGTTGAATGAAAGCACAGTATCTGCCACATGAAAACAAAGCCTCATAATTCACCTGAAATCTGGATGCACTTTAAGTAAGAAAGCGTCTGTTGAAAACCGACATGTTAATGGCTCATTCCTGGTATTCGTGCCTTTTGGCCATCATAAAATGTAGAAAATCAAACTGTAATTAATACTTTTGTGTAGTCATGATAGGGTGAAGTAAATATGGTAAATAAATGTAACCATTTATTAAACAAAATAAATAAAATCAAAATCAAAATAATATCAGGGTGGACAAAATAATAACAGGGTGGACACAATAATATCAGGGTGGACAAAATAATATCAGGATGGTTAAAATGATAACAGGGAAGACACAATAATATCAGGGTGGACAAAATAATATCAGGGTGGACAAAATATAACAGGGTGGACACAATAATATCAGGGTGGACAAAATATAACAGGGTGGACAAAATATAACAGGGTGGACAAAATAATAACAGGGTGGACACAATAATATCAGGGTGGACAAAATAATATCAGGGTGGACAAAATATAACAGGGTGGACAAAATATAACAGGGCGGACACAATAATATCAGGGTGGACAAAATAATATCAGGGTGGACAAAATATAACAGGGTGGACAAAATAATATCAGGATGGTCAAAATAATAACAGGGTGGACACAATAATATCAGGGTGGACAAAATAATATCAGGATGGTCAAAATAATAACAGGGTGGATACAATAATATCAGGGTGGACAAAATATAACAGGGTGGACAAAATATAACAGGGTGGACAAAATAATATCAGGGTGGACAAAATAATATCAGGATGGTCAAAATAATAACAGGGTGGACACAATAATATCAGGGTGGAAAAAATACATTTCAGGATGGTCAAAATAATAACAGGGTGGACACAATAATATCAGGGTGGACAAAATAATATCAGGATGGTCAAAATAATAACAGGGTGGACACAATAATATCAGGGTGGACAAAATAATAACAGGGTGGACACAATAATATCAGGGTGGACACAATAATATCAAATATCAGGGTGGACACAATAATATCAGGGTGGAAAAAATATAACGGTGGACAAAATATAACAGGGTGGACAAAATAATAACAGGGCAGAAACAATAATATCAGGGTGGACAAAATATAACAGGGTGGACAAAATAATAACAGGGTGTACAAAATAATAACAGGGCGGACAAAATATAACAGGGTGGACAAAATAATATCAAGATGGTCAAAATAATAACAGGGTGGACACAATAATATCAGGATGGACAAAATAATATCAGGATGGTCAGAATAATAGGGTGGACACAATAATATCAGGGTGGACAAAATATAACAGGGTGGACAAAATAATATCAGGGTGGACAAAATAATATCAGGATGGACAAAATAATATCAGGATGGTCAAAATAATAACAGGGTGGACACAATAATATCAGGGTGGACAAAATAATATCAGGATGGTTAAAATAATAACAGGGTGGACACAATAATATCAGGGTGGACAAAATATAACATGGTGTACAAAATAATATCAGGATGGTCAAAATAATAACAGGGTGGACACAATAATATCAGGGTGGACAAAATAATATCAGGATGGTTAAAATAATAACAGGGTGGACACAATAATATCAGGGTGGACAAAATATAACATGGTGTACAAAATAATATCAGGATGGTCAAAATAATAACAGGGTGGACACAATAATTTCAGGGTGGACAAAATAATATCAGGATGGTCAAAATAATATCAGGGCGGACACAATAATATCAGGGTGGACAAAATATAACAGGGTGGACAAAATAATATCAGGGTGGACAAAATAATATCAGGGTGGACAAAATATAACAGGGTGGACAAAATAATATCAGGGTGGACAAAATATAACGGTGGACAAAATAATATCAGGGCGGACACAATAATATCAGGGCGGACACAATAATATCAGGGTGGACAAAATATAACAGGGTGGACAAAATAATATCAGGGCGGACACAATAATATCAGGGTGGACAAAATAAAACATGGTGGACAAAATATATCAGGGTGGACAAAATATAACAGGGTTGACAAAACAATTACAGGGTGGACAAAATAAAACACGCTGGACAAAATAATATCAGGGTGGACAAAATAATATCAGGGTGGACCAAATATAACATGGTGGATAAAATATAACAGGGTGGACAAAATATATCAGGGTGGACAAAATAAAACATGGTGGACAAAATATATCAGGGTGGACAAAATAATATCAGGGTGGACAAAATAATATCAGGGTGGACAAAATATAACAGGGTGGATAAAATAATATCAGGGCGGACACAATAATATCAGGGTGGACAAAATAATATCAGGGTGGACAAAATATAACATGGTGGATAAAATAATAACAGGGTGGACAAAATAATATCAGGGTGGACAAAATAAAACACGGTGGACAAAATAATATCAGGGTGGACAAAATATATCAGGGTGGACAAAATAAAACATGGTGGACAAAATATATCAGGGTGGGGAAGTGGTATAAAGAATGGATGGATGATTTCCTATCGCTCTCTTACTACCAATACAATTTTACTTTATTTTGAACTGGATTTAGATGGGAAACAATATGTAAAACATTGCCAACGAACTTTAAATACCCTTCTTATTCAAACTTTAAACATAAAATACTTTCACAATCACCATGTACAGTGCCCTCCACTAATATTGCCACCCTTGGTAAATATGAAAATCCCTGTTTCCACCATGAGGGCAATAATTAAGAAGTTCCAATCAACTAAAGATGTTATGAATCTGATGTGAATCTATATCGTCCTAATGCACAGCGAGGAGGAGAGTTTGAGTGGACAAAGACTCTCAGAGGATCACAGATGGAGAATCGCAGAGATTAGTTCAGGTCAGATGTGTTTGGTGCAAACAGGGATCAAAAGTACACCACGTCCACGGTTAAATACAAAACTGGATCTGTGAAATTTGTGGCCTATTTCTTTTGCTACAAGTTCTGGACATCTTGTTCAGATACATGATATCATGGATTCTAGCAAATACCAACAGATACAAGATCGAAACCTGACGGCCTGTGCTAGAAATCTGATAATGAGCCGTGGTTGGATCTTCCATCAGGACAACGATCCAAAACAAACACTGAGCACAAAATGAAGCTTCTGCCATGGCCATCCCAGTCCTCTGACCTGAACCCTATAGAAACTGAAGAGAAGAGCTGGGAATCTGAAGGATCTGGAGAGGTTCTGTATGAAGGAATAATCTCTGATCTCCAAACTCATCAGGCATTATAGGAGAAGACTCAGGGCTGTTATCTTTGGGGAAAGAAGGTTGCAATAATTGGGTGCCAATAATTATGTCCGAGGTGAATTAGAGAAAAACATTTCATAATGAGATTTCCCCCACTTTTAATTGTTTTACTTCAATGAAAGGTTAGAGTTTTGTGAATGTTTTGAATGAAAGATCAAAAGGATAAACAACGCAGATTTATTTTCACAGCCATCTTTGCTCATATTTACCAAGGGTGACAATATTAGTGGTGTCCACTCTGTTAGGTCATCTGATATAACAGAGTGGACATTCTGATCTAAAATCTGATCTAGTGTCTGAGCAAAAACAAGCTGACATAGAGGGTCTATCAAATAAAGAATTGCATGGCCTTTACATTATTTTTCTTTTTCTTTCATATTTCCCTTAGGGTGAACGTACTAAGGTTGACCACATCACATTTGAAAGATAAAATTGGTAAAAATTGAGTTAAAATAACCGAGGATCTTGACCAAGTTGTTTCTCCTCCAAAGAAGTGATGATTGCTTTATGATATGTCGTTTTAATTTTTCCAACATTCAAAAGTAGTCAAAAATAACAGGGTGGACAATACATTGAGGGACAAGCTAACAACCTTCATTGTAATAGTTAAAATAAATGTAATTATATATATATATATATATATATATATATATATATATATATATATATATATATATATATATATATATATATAAATTAGAGAGAATCATTACTGATAAACCCAAAAATATAAAAAATATGAAAAAAATGTATATATAGTTCATGGAAAAGGGATGTGGTTGTTCAAAATGCTGTAAAATGTTTTAATCAAGTTCAATATGCCTAGACTTCAAATAGTGATACTTATGACTAAAATTAATATTGTTCAACATTTTAAGGCAGAGATCATGATCTTTACTGGGGACACAAAAGGCACAATCCAAGGAAAGACCCAATTATGTGAAACCGCTTGTTTGTTTATTCAGTATTAAAGAGCAGCAGCCATGCCTCTTCTAGACACTGTTTTACAATGTTTATACTGATCAAATCCGAACACTGTTTTCTCATAACTCTTCGTAAATCATAATTTTGTAACATGAGAAATACATTAGAAATCTCAAAAAATACTTGTATATAAGTTATTAAATAGCTCCCTCCTCTGGCTGAGGAAGTCTAGCCGCGCAAGCGTAAGGTCTGATTGATCAGTTTCCACAAATGAAAAGACAGATCGTCATCGCCACTGGCGAGTCTAAACCAATGGAAATCGCGAGAAGCGACGGAGGGGGCGGGACTTCAGCCATTTGCGGCCGCAAACGTTGTTGTTGGAAGAGAAGTCGATTCAAGAAGCCATTACGCTGCGCAACTGTGTCGGGACAAAAACTTACTATTTTTGCGTATTCTACGCAATTTTATATTCCCCCTGCGTCCAATTATAAACGCTATGGCATCTCAGGCCAAAAAGAGAAAAACTAATTTCTCCGAGAGGGAGGTGGAGATCATCGTGGAGGAGATGGAGAAGCAAAAACACATTTTGGTGAATCACTTTAACGCGGGCGTCACGCACATCGCTAAGAACAGCTCGTGGATGGAGATTCTGAAGCGCGTGAACGCCGTCAGCACCTGCCAGCGCGAGCTCGCCGAGGTCAAGAAGAAATGGTCCGATCTCAAGACGGAGGTGCGGCGGAAAGTGGCCCAGGCGCGCGCGGCCATGGAGGGCACGGGCGACTGCACCACCGTGCCCGTGATCCTGACCTCCATGCAGCAGCGCATCTGCAATCTGCTGGGCGAGGCGACCATCATCAGCCTGCCGGCGGCGGAAGCGGGCGCGGAGATTGCGGTGCCCATCAGCTCCGCCGCCACCGTCACGCTAACGCAAAGTAAGACACTAGCGTTGCAGCTACGTAACTCTAATTGCGTAGAGACCGACAACTGTTACACATACTTACTCTACTTCCAATTTTTCCACCTGGTAAAAACACGTTAAGCCAAGAACCGCAGGTAAAAATATATTTTAACAATAGATATCATAATACTTCTCCACTTGATCAATCAAAGTTTATTAAAGCAATAGTTTTGCCTTCATATTTCCCCCCTGAAATGTTGTTTTAATATGCAAATGAGACATCTAATTAAATATGCACTAATTTGCAGTGTTGGGTGTAACTTGTATTAGTTTTATTTAATTAGTTCCTTACTAAGTAAGGGATTACTCTTACTTTTTTCTGTAATTTAACTAATTACATGTACTTCTGATGTTCACTGCATTATAGACTATATAACAATTATATATAAAACAATAGTGGATTAAACATCTAATTATAAAATGTGTGTTGTTTTTAATGTAATCGCTCTTTAAAGACTTTGGTCAGTTCAAGAATAATGTATGAAGATCGACAACTGAAACACTTACTTTACTTCCGTTTTTTCACCTGGTAAAACACTTTAACTACCGGTAAACATATATTTTAACTATAGATATCATAAAACTTCCCCATTTGATCAGTCACAGTTCTTTTAAGAGAGATGTTTTGCATTCATACCCCCCTGAAATGTTGTTTTAATATGCAAATTAGATATAATTTAGATCCATCTAATTAAATATGCATTTATTCACAGTAGCCTATTGGGTGTAACTCAAGTAATTAGTATAATTTAATTAGGAAAATAAAAAAAAGTAATTACTTTTAACTTTTTCTGCAGTTTAATTACAGTTCTTATGTCATTGCATTATACATTATTGAACAGTTCTATATACAACAATAGTGGATTAAACATCCAAATGTAACATCTAACGTTAACATGTGACCTTTCTTTAAATATCAAGAATAATTTATGAAAAGTAATTTATGCAAATTTTCCAACTCTGCTCGTTTGCATAATTTACAAGAAGAGAAATCTGAACACTGGATGAAGCCAGATTCAAAATTCCTATTTCATTTTCTTGACTTGTTTGAGTTAAAGTTTTCTCTTTTTAATCCCTTCATAAATCAGAAAATTCTGAAATTTCTTTTCCACCATGATTTTATGAATAATATGTAATATAATATAGAATTGTTTTTTTTTTGGTCAAAATTGTCCATTATTTTCACCATGGTTTTAGGATTAAAATGTTATAGAATATACACTCACCTAAAGGATTATTAGGAACACCTGTTCAATTTCTCATTAATGCAATTATCTAATCAACCAATCACATGGCAGTTGCTTCAATGCATTTTGGGGTGTGGTCCTGGTCAAGACAATCTCCTGAACTCCAAACTGAATGTCAGAATGGGAAAGAAAGGTGATTTAAGCAATTTTGAGCGTGGCATGGTTGTTGGTGCCAGACCGGCCGGTCTGAGTATTTCACAATCTGCTCAGTTACTGGGATTTTCATGCACAACCATTTCTAGGGTTTACAAAGAATGGTGTGAAAAGGGAAAAACATCCAGTATGCGGCAGTCCTGTGGGCGAAAATGCCTTGTTGATGCTAGAGGTCAGAGGAGAATGGGCCGACTGATTCAAGCTGATAGAAGAGCAACTTTGACTGAAATAACCACTCATTACAACCGAGGTATGCAGCAAAGCATTTGTGAAGCCACAACACGCACAACCTTGAGGCGGATGGGCTACAACAGCAGAAGACCCCACCGGGTACCACTCATCTCCACTACAAATAGGAAAAAGAGGCTACAATTTGCACAAGCTCACCAAAATTGGACAGTTGAAGACTGAAAAAATGTTGCCTGGTCTGATGAGTCTCGATTTCTGTTGAGACATTCAGATGGTAGAGTCAGAATTTGGCGTAAACAGAATGAGAACATGGATCCATCATGCCTTGTTACCACTGTGCAGGCTGGTGGTGGTGGTGTAATGGTGTGGGGGATGTTTTCTTGGCACACTGTAGGCCCCTTAGTGCCAATTGGGCATCGTTTAAATGCCACGGCCTACCTGAGCATTGTTTCTGACCATGTCCATCCCTTTATGACCACCATGTACCCATCCTCTGATGGCTACTTCCAGCAGGATAATGCACCATGTCACAAAGCTCGAATCATTTCAAATTGGTTTCTTGAACATGACAATGAGTTCACTGTACTAAAATGACCCCCACAGTCACCAGATCTCAACCCAATAGAGCATCTTTGGGATGTGGTGGAACGGGAGCTTCGTGCCCTGGATGTGCATCCCACAAATCTCCATCAACTGCAAGATACTATCCTATCAAAATGGGCCAACATTTCTAAAGAATGCTTTCAGAACCTTGTTGAATCAATGCCACGTAGAATTAAGGCAGTTCTGAAGGAGAAAGGGGGTCAAACACAGTATTAGTATGGTGTTCTTAATAATCCTTTAGGTGAGTATGTGTGTATATATAATTATATTATATTATATTTTATATATATATATATAATATATATATATATATATAATAGAGAGAGAGAGCGAGAGCGAGAGAGCGAGAGAGCGAGAGAGCGAGAGAGCGAGAGAGCGAGAGAGCGAGAGCGAGAGCGAGAGCGGTATAAAACTGGGAATTTTAAGTTGAAGTGAAGATTTCTGTGAAAAATCTTACTTTGAGAAAACATCATTTTTCTAGATAATATATTTAGATATGTATTACAGTTGAAATCTATAGATAGAAATAGATAAAGTATGATTAATGAGGATATTTTCTCTCTATTAGTTTAACAGAAAACATGTTAAGGAAGCAAAATAGCCTAAAATCTCAGTGCATGAAAAAACAATGGTTTTGTCTGTAGTGTCTTGCTTTAACGTTCAACGTGTCTAAAAAGGAAAATGACCATTTTATAATTTACATTTTGAGTTTACACTTTTACAAATGCATTTCGATGCTGTCTCTTTACAGGCATTCAACCAGCCGCCGCAGCAGCGTGCGAGATAAAAACTCTTGAAGGTATGGGGTTTAGTTTTAAACTAGGTTTAGTTTTACACATGATCTTTTTCAACAATTTTCAGAAGTTGTGATTGGTCTTTTCTTACCTATTGAGACGTATATGCAAATGTAACGATTACTGAACAAGAACAAATGTAGGGCAGGGTTTGATTTTGTCTGTGGGGAATTGATTGGATGGTTGTGGTCTTCTATAGAGTTCAACAGTCCGGTTCTGGAGGTAAACACATTAATTTTCTCCATAAGGAAATAGATTTTGAATGATAGCTTATAAACATTTAAGACAGACCCACTGTGAGCTATTTATATGGTATATGAGCAAATATATGGTATTTACTTCTTCTAAAACCATCAGCCCGCATTATTTCAGCTTATTTTTTTAAAATAATCATGTTTAACAAAGGAATTCCTGGTGGAAAACTACATTACCCATGATGCTGCACAGAAAATTACACCAATCAGAGTCGAAAAAGCTCTTTAGCTCTACCCATTCCCATCAAGCACTGTGAATGAAGTAATCAAATCCATAGATATCCATAATAAAGGCTAGATGTCTTACGGCGGAGTCTCTAACGTCATCACCGGCGGCCATCTTGTCACAGGCAGGGCTCTGTGGTCCCTGATGTAAGGCGAGTGATCTGCATGAACACAAATACTCTTATCTCGCTAAAATCTTGACGGATTTTCAAATGGTTTGGTTTCTTACAAACGTTATTAACGTGGCTATAATTCTGGATGCTTGAACAAATTATTCATAAATATGCAGTGTCATAACTACATCTCTGACGTTTATAACAAACCAAACAGTTTGAAAATCGGTAGAAGATTGAGCAAGTTATGGTTATTTAAAAAGTGCAAGCACCATTAAAACACAATGTTACAAGTGAGCGAGCTGCCTGTGACAAGATGGCCGCCAGGTGCGGACATCGACCTCCATTGGCCAGCAGCCCGGACGAGACATCTAGCCTTTATTATGGATATCTATGATCAACGCATAACGCACATGTTTTAACCCTTTCCACACATGCCAGAATTACGAAACTTAGTGTATTTACTAGTTGCCATATCAAAATTATTTAGAGAAAAAATAGCACCAAAATTAAAAAATCTCTGGAAGATAAAACTAAACATGTATTTAACCATAGCAAAAGTAAATTTCTTACTTAAGTTTAGTTTTCATCTCTGTTTTTTGTGTTTATTTAAAATAAGACAAATCCAATATTACTTTAATCTTATATCTGTTATTTAACAGTTGAGATCATCCTTTAATGCTGATCTAACCAGCAGAAGAGACACGAGCCGCGATTTAAATCCCAGTTGCGCAGGTGGGGTGCGTTGTAACACTGCGTTACAATGAGCCCCTATTAGAAATGTGCCATTATATTCTATACTTTTATGAATTCTTTTGAGAAACCATGAGAAAAGGGTGAATAATGACTGAGAGTCAATGTTCAGAAATTATTAATTATTATTATGTTTTGAATGATGCTGTTTAGCTGTATGTAGCGATGTGTTTGTTGTCAAACTCAAAAATTAGTATATTTTTAATGATTAAAAAATGCCATTATTTTATTTTAAAAAGTTAATACAGGGAGTGCAGAATTATTAGGCAAATGAGTATTTTGACCACATCATCCTCGTTATGCATGTTGTCTTACTCCAAGCTGTATAGGCTGGAAAGCCTACTACCAATTAAGCATATTAGGTGATGTGCATCTCTGTAATGAGAAGGGGTGTGGTCTAATGACATCAACACCCTATATCAGGTGTGCATAATTATTAGGCAACTTCCTTTCCTTTGGCAAAATGGGTCAAAAGAAGGACTTGACAGGCTCAGAAAAGTCAAAAATAGTGAGATATATTGCAGAGGGATGCAGCAGTCTTAAAATAGCCAAGCTTCTGAAGCGTGATCATCGAACAATCAAGCGTTTCATTCAAAATAGTCAACAGGGTCGCAAGAAGCGTGTGGAAAAACCAAGGCGCAAAATAACTGCCCGTGAACTGAGAAAAGTCAAGCGTGCAGCTGCCAAGATGCCACTTGCCACCAGTTTGGCCATATTTCAGAGCTGCAACATCACTGGAGTGCCCAAAAGCACAAGGTGTGCAATACTCAGAGACATGGCCAAGGTAAGAAAGGCAGAAAGTCGACCACCACTGAACAAGACACACAAGCTGAAACGTCAAGACTGGGCCAAGAAATATCTCAAGACTGATTTTTCTAAGGTTTTATGGACTGATGAAAGGAGAGTGAGTCTTGATGGGCCAGATGGATGGGCCCGTGGCTGGATTGGTAAAGGGCAGAGAGCTCCAGTCCGACTCAGACGCCAGCAAGGTGGAGGTGGAGTACTGGTTTGGGCTGGTATCATCAAAGATGAGCTTGTGGGGCCTTTTCGGGTTGAGGATGGAGTCAAGCTCAACTCCCAGTCCTACTGCCAGTTTCTGGAAGACACCTTCTTCAAGCAGTGGTACAGGAAGAAGTCTGCATCCTTCAAGAAAAACATGATTTTCATGCAGGACAATGCTCCATCACACGCGTCCAAGTACTCCACAGCGTGGCTGGCAAGAAAGGGTATAAAAGAAGAAAATCTAATGATATGGCCTCCTTGTTCACCTGATCTGAACCCCATTGAGAACCTGTGGTCCATCATCAAATGTGCGATTTACAAGGAGGGAAAACAGTACACCTCTCTGAACAGTGTCTGGGAGGCTGTGGTTGCTGCTGCACGCAATGTTGATGGTGAACAGATCAAAACACTGTTATATTGGTTTCACTGGTAAAAATAAATAATTGAAATGGGTATAAATTTGTTTTTTGTTAAGTTGCCTAATAATTATGCACAGTAATAGTCACCTGCACACACAGATATCCCCCTAAAATAGCTAAAACTAAAAACCACTTCCAAAAATATTCAGGCATTGTATATGATATTAATGAGTTTTTTGTGTTCATTGACAACATGGTTGTTGTTTAATTATTAATGTTGTAAAATGAATCCTCAAAAATACAACTTGCCTAATAATTCTGCACTCCCTGTAATTGTATTTTGTTGAAAAAATATTTTAGTTTGTCTTGGATGTTTTTTTTTTATTATATCAGGTAATATTTTAAGCTGTCATCATAAAAGTGCATCTATCCATTATAAAAGTGCATCTATCCATCATAAAAGTGCATCTATCCATCATAAAAGTGCATCTATCCATTATAAAAGTGCATCTATCCATCATAAAAGTGCATCTATCCATTATAAAAGTGCATCTATCCATCATAAAAGTGCATCTATCCGTCATAAAAGTGCATCTATCCGTCATAAAAGTGCATCTATCCGTTATAAAAGTGCATCTATCCGTCATAAAAGTGCATCTATCCGTCATAAAAGTGCATCTATCCGTCATAAAAGTGCATCTATCCGTTATAAAAGTGCATCTATCCGTCATAAAAGTGCATCTATCCGTCATAAAAGTGCATCTATCCATCATAAAAGTGCGTGCATCTATCCATCATAAAAGTGCATCTATCCATTATAAAAGTGCATCTATCCATCATAAAAGTGCATCTATCCATCATAAAAGTGCATCTATCCATTATAAAAGTGCATCTATCCATTATAAAAGTGCATCTATCCATTATAAAAGTGCATCTATACATTATAAAAGTGCATCTATCCATCATAAACATGCATCCGTCCATCATAAAAGTGCATCCGTCCATCATAAAAGTGCATCCGTCCATCATAAAAGTGCATCTATCCATCATAAAAGTGCATCTATACATTATAAAAGTGCATCTATCCATCATAAACGTGCATCTATCCATCATAAAATACTCAGAACCCCAAGTGGATTTACACAAACTGAGAAAGTCAAAAAGCGTTAGGTTGTGCCCCGCTCTCCCCTATATGTTGAACTTCAGCCCATAACAATGCAAGAAATAAGTCAAATGCAAATTTAGCTTTGTTTCAAATACATTTGTCATTAATTTACTTCCATATATGCCCCTGCAGAGACGACGTACCACACGCTGGAGGAGGGCATGGTGGAGTATTGCACCGAGACGCCCGTGACGGTCACCGCAGAGGCGCCGGTGGAGATGCTGGCGGCGCAGGCCGAATGCTCCGCCAAACCTCAGGAACTGAAAAGCCGCATCGCACTCAACTCGGCCAGACTGCTCCAGGAGCACCGCGTCACCAACCTGCACGTGCGCGAGATCGCCCAGCACCTGGAGAACCAGAACGACCTGCTCCAGATGATCCGCCGCTCGCAGGAGGCCCAGGCCTGCGCTCAAGAGAGACAAGCCCAGGCTCTGGAGGGCACGCAGGCCGCTCTGCTCGCCCTCATTCAGATGTTCAGACCGGCTCTGAAGGACCTAAGGAAGTTTCTGCAGAACGCCAACAGCACAAACACACCGGCCGCCACAGAGACTGGAGAAGGAGTGGAGAACGTGCCGCCGCCGCCGCTTGAAGACGGACCGTAGAGCAGAATATGAGTGACAGGTCTGCTCTAGAATAGACTGTAAATTATTGCACAGCACAGTGCCTCAAAGAGTTGTGCTTATATGTGTGAATGTTTCAGGGATAAAGCGAAACTAGGACTTTTACTAGCATTTTAAAGAAGTGGCCAAAATCTAAAATGTGCGTTTTAGTTTTAAAAGACGCTTTTTGTGCTTGAAGTGAAATGTCTTTTCAGTTCAACTTCAACCTCTGGGTTTTATTTTTACATTTGGTGTGCTTAAAAAGCAAATAGATGACAATTATTATTTTTTTTGTTGTTTAATTGACCCTAAAATGAAACGAAAGCATGCATTGAATGCAAACGCCAAAACCCAAATCTGGGTCAGAGATGTACAGAAAACACAGTTTCTCCTATTTATGTAGAAAACGGCTCCTTTTACAGATGAGGCCTTGGAAGACTTTGTGGTGGATTTTGTTTCTTTAGCTTTTGACAATACCATTTTTATTTATGTATATTAAATAAAGAAACTCTCCACACACCTATGAGTCTTCAGTTGTGTTTTATTGATGCTAAAGCCTCCTTGTGTGATCAAATGTCCAGATGTCTGACAGGCTTTACTATCAATATATCCATGTACAGTCAGAGCCGTGTCAGAGTCATTGCTTGACAAAAAATACATCATTTGGATGTATTATGTTATATATATTATATTGGAGGTAGTAGCGATGCTGTCAGTAAAGTGAATAAGGACACACATCAAATTGAGACTCAAATGTATCTTTAATTCTTATGCTGTTATATATTTTTAATCTCAGTCTCTTGATCCATTTATTTTTTAAAGCTTAGCTAAGATCTATGTATCTACAATTATGTTTTTATTTTAATTGTATGTTATTAATTTCACTTTTAATATTAACTTTGCCGCCACGAGAGGGAGACAAAACGCGCCATATTTCATCTGAGGGACTTCATATTATTTACATGGAGAAATGTATATATGTGTGTGTGTGTGTGTGTGTATACACTCATCTGGCACCAAGATGTTAGCAGCAGATCCTTTAAGTCCTGTAAGTTGCGAGGTGGGGCCTCCATGGATTGGACTTGTTTGTTCAGCACATCCCACAGATGCTCGACTGGATTGAGATTTGGAGGCCAAGTCAACACCTCAAACTCGTGCTCCTCAAACCATTCCTGAAGCATTTGTGCTTTGTGGCGGCGCATTATCTGCTGAAAGAGCCACAGCCACCAGGGAATACCGTTTCCATGAAAGGCTGTACATGGTCTCAACAATGCTCAGGTAGGTGGTACGTGTCAAAGTCACATCCACATGGATGGCAGGACTTTCTATCAGAACCAGCATTAACTTCTTGAGCAGTTTGAGCTCCAGTAGCTCGTCTGTTTGATCGGACCACACGGGCCAACCTTCGCTCCCCACGTGCATCAATGAGCCTTGGCCGCCCATGACCCTGTCGCCGGTTCACCACTGTTCCTTCCTTGGAGCACTTTTGATAGACACTGACCACTGCAGACCGGGAACACCCCACAAGAGCTGCAGTTTTGGAGATGCTCTGACCCAGTCGTCTAGCCATCACAATTTGGCCCTTGTCAAACTCGCTCAAATCCTTACATTAGATATACTTACCTTATATATATATATATATATATATATATATATATATATATATATATATATATATATATATATATATATATATATATATTTTTTTTTTTTAAATTTATTTATTTATTTATTTTTTCATTAGCTATTCAATTACGATACAACTGAAATCTGCATATATTAAAATATTTTATTATTTTAGAAAGAACTCTAAATTATTTGGAGACCAATATAACCATTATAAGTTATATTTAAAGCGATTATTATTGACAATATTAATAATTGTTATTGGCCTGAGAGAAATCAGAGAGAGAGAGAGAGAGAGAGAGAGAGAGAGAGAGAGAGAGAGAGGGGGGCGGCGCTTCATTATCCCTGTAGAAAAACTAAACGCAGTGAGCCGTGGGACAGAATCACATCCAAACACAGGACACACACACACACACACACACACTGAGAGAGGACAGACAGAAACACTAAAGACGTGAGTTCACGAGATCAGCGTTAATGTTTCTAATGTTTGAAAGTTTGACCGTTTATTCGCGCGCGCACGAGAGAAAACCTGAGGCGTTTGTTTGTTCGCGGGTGTGTGAACTAAAACCTGACAGAAACATAACAAAGAAACGTTTTTTTTCTAAATGATAATGAATCATGTAACGTTACTTCTATATATATTTGTTGATATGCTAGTGTTCGTGTTCTCATGTGAGTTGTGATATGCGTTTCCCCTCCCACAGATGATCATCAATGAAAACATGATCGCACAAGGAGAGTTTCCACTGCCAGATTAAACCGTTATTCCTCGTCGAGTCAAACATTGGCTTTCTCCAGAGAGAGAAATAATTCAGAGCTCGGGTTCATGGCGTTTCTAGTCAAGAAGAAGAAGTTTAAGTTTCAGACTCATGTCACTCTGGAGGAGCTGACAGCCGTGCCGTTTGTCAACGGGGTTTTGTTCTGTAAAATCAGACTGCTGGATGGAGGAGACTTCACCTCTGCTTCATCCAGGTAATCATCATTTGTTTATTCAAACTGGACCTTTGCCTACTGATGGTACAGTTATGATACATATTCATGCCTCGGGGTGTTTACATTGTGCATTTAAAAGAGTACAATGGTGCTACACCTGCAGAAAGTCCTGAAAAGTACCAGGGAACTAACGTTACATTTTTTAATGTAAATAAGTTACCATGGTGGATTGATTTCAGTACCATGGTAACATATCTCAAAGTACTGTGGTATTGTCATCATAGGATTTGTTGCTCTACAGTCTTTAAATTAAAAGTTCTTCGCTTTAAGTTCGCAGTTATTTAGATGGTATTCATATTTTGAATTAGGTTTTATTTTATGTTCTGTTTGCAGTTTAATTTTGATTAAAGTTTGTCATTTTGTTGTTAGTTTTAATTCGTTTTCTAAAGAACTATGTCTATAGTTTTTTTTTTAAATTACATTTTGTTTAGTTATTTTAGTACAAGTCAAAATTATTGAACATTTTACGTTTTTATTAGTGCTGTCAAATCGACTAATCACGATTAATCACGATCTAACAAAAGTTTGTGATTTATATAATACTGCCAAAAAAAAGGTCTCTGTTTGGATTTAAAGTGGCAAATGCTTACAAGTCAATGATTGGATCATTCGTGATTGTTATGTTTCTAGCATGTTATATGTTTGGCAGCAGTTCTTCTAACTCTAACTGATGGAGTGTGTAGCTTTTCATTTCTTAAACAACCATGTAGGAAGACACATCATGGCCATATTCCAGGATGACAAGATTCATCAGCTCAAACTGTGAAAGAATGGTTGGGAGGGAGCATGAAGAATCATTTTCAGTCCAGACCTTAAATTCATTGAAAGTCTTTGGGATGTGCTGGAGGAGACTTGACAGAGTGCTGGACTCTTGCATTGTCAATACATGATCTTTACCAAAAATGAATGCACCTCTTGATGAAAATAAATGCTGTGATGTTATTTCCATCGAGGTGCATACATTTTTGGTCCAGATCTTGTATTGACAATGCATACAGTGAGGAAAATAAGTATTTGAACACCCTGCTATTTTATGTGTATTAGAAGCTAGTGCTGTCAAATCAATTCATTTAATCTAATATACACACACACACACACACACACACACACACACACACACACACACACACACACACACACACACACACACACACACACACACACACACACACACACACACAATATATGTGTGTGGGTGGGTGTGTGTTTATTAGAAACTAGTGCTGTCAAATCGATTAATTTCATCTAATACACACGCACACACACATAATACATGTGTGTGTGTGTGTATATATGTATATATATATATATATATATATTTGTATGTGTGTGTGTGTATTAGAAACTAGTGCTGTCAAATCTGTGTATTAGAAGCAATTAATCACAAATAATCGATTTGACTGCACTAGTTTCTATATATTTTATTTCAGTTACTGATTGTTACAGTTTTAGTTTACTATAACCTTGCCTTTCATTTTCAATAAGCATTTTCTGCTGTAGGATTCTTGATTTGCTGTTTGATTCTAGGAGATTAAAAACACTCTTTGTTACATTTTAGATTCTTCTAAACATTGGTTGTAAAGTAGCACTTCTAAAGGGTTGTGGATGGTTGCCAGGGCATGCTATGCAGTTGCTAGGGTATTCAGGAAGGTTGCTAAGGACAGCTACTTGGATGCTTTCTGCATGATTTGAGATGATTGATATTAAAGGGGATTGTTGAAATCACTAACCCTTGATATAATGTGATAGTGATGCTTACTCTTTTATTCAGCTCTCGGTTCTCAGTTCATCAGCTCAGTTTCCACTGTTCTGATCTGCTTGTTTGAGACGGTTGCATGAGGATGTCGATCATGGCATGTGATCAGAGGGAAGTGAAGACAGATGTGTCTGTTGAATTGTTGTACCTGTTTTGTGTAGTCTGATACTAATGTCTATATATGTATTTTCCACTTCGTCCTTTTTTAGTGTCGTTACAAGCTCAGTAATGGATCTTGATATTGCATTTTATTGTTGTCCTCCGCTTCACTGGTGAACTCAAACACTGTAGCCATTCACACACAGTCTCACTGAGTTTAGATGTCCTATAAATGCACTAGTAAAGTGGTTGTAAAGTCTGTTTTATTTTATGCATAATAAAAAGTTTTTATTTGAGTGTGATTTACAGGCGGTCAGAAAGCTCGGCTGTCCGGTGTCTTTTCTCCTCTTTGCTCATCGCTTTCAGAATAACAGGAAATACTCACTATCACTGTCCTTTGCTGTTTCACTCAAAACGGGCCTTGCAACAGAAGGGCCTCCGCTTGCATTTTTGGCCACCAAAGTTAATAAAATTGCTTCCAAAAAACAAGATATGGTGCAAAAAAAGTCTCTGTATAAGTTCTTAATATTAGCAGTGCTGTTTTTCTGGATATCAGCACGTTTGCAAATGTGATTAGGGATGGCGAAAACTAAACATTTTCTTGACCGACCACCGAGCCTCATTAGCCGGTTGAAACCGGTTAACCGATTAGTTAAAAAAATATGCTGCGCTATTTGAAATAACAGCCGCAACTCGCGAGCCGCGCCTGCAATTTCGCAACTCTGTCGCATCTCTCTGCCGCTCTGCCTCCCGCTCTCTCACACACACACACACACTGTCCAGGCGCCGCCACCTGCCTTCCACTCACGTCAATTTTTTTAAATCCCCTACAGCGCGAAACATGAGTCCCGCAAACGCGGCGCTGAGGAGCTTGTTTGTAATCGGAGGACAAATGGCTCCTTAGTTTCGAAATGGTTTGGGCACAAGGTGATCGCGTTGAAAATAAAGGCTATTGTCTAGCGTTAGAAGCTCATTTGAAACATTGCCGCGACTCATTTAAGATAATGACAGCTCCGAAGAGACGCTGCTTTAGTTCGAGGTAGTGCTAACAATAATAAAGAAAGATGATGATCAACACCTTATGTGTTACCACTGAAATGTAGATGTAATATATTTAGATGATGTGCTACTACTGTATTTAAGCACTGTATCACACAAGTTGCAACTTACATCTGTGTCGTTCTTTTTGGTGAAATGGTCCCACACACTACTTTTCTTTGCACGCTTCATATTGCCGTCTAACCTCGAGTGTTTTATTTAGCCTGTTTACTTTTTGCAAACCTTGTGAGCGCGCAAACCCAAACGCTGTGACTTCGCGCCAAATGTTTTTATTGGTTTATTAAGTACAAACAGGCGAGTTATGATAAATTGAGTGTGAGGGATTTGTTCACTTCACACAAAAAGATTTTGGAATGAGATGGCTAACAGTAGTAGCGTTTAGTCCACTGTCTATAAATAGCCTAATTTAGAGATCACTTTTTTTTTTTTTTAACCGACAACTTTGATCGGTTAACGTTGATACGGTCAACCATCGGTCAAACGGTCATCGGTTAACATCCCTAAATGTGATATTGATTTTGTACAACAATTCAATAAACAATCAGTTAAAATGGATATTACAGGGCTCCAGACTAACATTTGAGAGCATAGACTGTAAAAAAAGATGGACGACGCGCATTGACTTTCTTCCATTGATGTAAGTGAGGCCACAGGAGAGGATTTGTGAATGGCAGTGAACCGACACAACTGACACATGATAATGACGGCATGGCGAATGTAGTACGTCCAGTTTAAATTCATACTACACATATAGAACATACTTTTTTAGAGGTCGCAATGTATTTACTTACTCAAAAGAAGTACATACTCAAGAGATTATTGGATTTCGGACGCAGCCAGTCACTTCTGCTTTGTTGAACGAATCATTTGACTGAATGAATAACTCATTAAGACAATGATTTGCCGCCACCTACTGGTGGTTTTACTATCATTTAATTTTAGCTGATGGACGAAGATTGAATGCTGTCTTTGTTTTTGGTCGTGATTGAAACAACAGGAGTGTGTCATCTCCGGTGGTTTGTGACTTTAATGTAGATCTCAGTTGTGTTTATGTGAAGCTGCAGTGTTTTTCCATCTGTGACATTGCAGATAAAGTTGATACTTGCATGAAACAAAACTGAGATCTCCATTAAGTCAATTGAGGTATGAATGAGCAACCTCGGAGCAATACAGTATTGGTTTGCGTGGGATATTCAGCAAGAAAAAGCTTCAAAAGTTACATTTTGATGAAAGGTTATGGTTCATGTTGACTCGACTGAATTTGGCTGAATTCTGGCACTGGTTCTCTCATAAACTGACTCGTTTATTTCTTGTCCTTTTAACATTCTCATTCAAGTCACACACATTCTCCTGTCTCGCACCCTTCACACACACACACCTCTTGCAGCACATAAACCGCTTTTGTTTTGGCCTGGGTTGGTTGGCAGGAGGAAGTCAAATGGCAGCGTTTGCAGACGGTATACGGACAGAGACGTCTGTGAACATCAGTGAGAGGAAGTTCAGATGCGACTGTAGTTTGTCCGGTTCAGTTTATCATCCCACTGTTTGCATGTCTTGAATTTGAGGATTGTAGGATGCTGTTGATACTCGAATAGAAACATCAGACAGGGAAAGTTGCTTGATGTTTCGCAGGAAGTTTGTTGCTAAATGGGGTGTTTGGATTCACACGGTTTCAGACAGACGACAGGAAGCAGGAAGGGAGGCCATCAGCTGTTTTCTGCTTCAGGACTATAAATTTGATGCATTTCTCAATTTAATTGCTATGTGAATATTTTTCATCTTTTGAACATTTTGTCCTCAAAGTTGTGTTAGAAGCAGGAAAAATGGGCAAGCGTAAGGATTTGAGCGAGTTTGACAAGGGCCAAATTGTGATGGCTAGACGACTGGGTCAGAGCATCTCCAAAACTGCAGCTCTTGTGGGGTGTTCCCGGTCTGCAGTGGTCAGTCTCTATCAAAAGTGCTCCAAGGAAGGAACGAATGAGGGAATGAAGGAATGGTTTGAGGAGCACGAGTTTGAGGTGTTGACTTGGCCTCCAAATTCCCCAGATCTCAATCCCATCGAGCATCTGTGGGATGTGCTGAACAAACAAGTCCCATCCATGGAGGCCCCACCTCACAACTTAAAAGACTTAAAGGATCTGCTGCTAACATCTTGGTGCCAGATACCACAGCACACCTTCAGGGGTCTAGTGGAGTCCATGCCTCGACGGGTCAGGGCTGAGCAGGGCAGCAAAAGGGGGAAACAACACAGTATTAGGTCATAATGTTATGCCTGATCGGTGTATATTAATGTATTTAATTCATTTCGATTCAAAATTGCTTTATTGGCATGAATATTGCAAAAGCTTGGAATATATGAACATAAAATAATAATAAAAACACATCAAAATAATAGAAGAAAATATTATAACAAACTTAAATAAACAGTGTAAAAAATTAGAACATTTTTATTTTTTAACTTTGATTATTTGACTGCATTTTGACTAGTAGAAGTAAAATATAAATATATAAGTAAATAGTACTAATATAGCTACTTAAAAATAATCAAGATGTGCTTTTCTACACTTTTTTTCACAAAGTGAACACAAGGAAGAATTATAGTTAATCAATTTCATTAATTTGCACCAATATAACAATTCATAGCGGCATTCTTTACCTCCATATATTGCTACTAAATCATTTTATAACATGAAAAAAATGCGACGCATGCATTTCTGTAAACATTTTCAGAGTAAATCAGTGCGTTCTGAATCAGTTTATTGAAACTGACAGTTTGAGCTCTTAAGGCCATTTTGTTGTCATGATGATAGACATAAATGCTGGTATGGCAATAAAAACAAACAAATAAACAAACCAGAGAGACACTAATAAAACATTGTTGAGGCTTTACGAGATGTTTTTTATTGTATAATTCTGCTGCATTGCTTTTTGGTAAAGGTCTTTTTCAGATGAGCTTCTCTGCTTTTAAATGTTGTAAATGTGACACAGCATTTGTTTCCACAACAGTATCAAATGAGTTGAACAAGGCAAATGCTGTTTTCCATAATGTGACTATTTAAAGATTGTCTGACCCATTTCTAAATGCCTATAACTTTTGTCAAAATGCCTACCAGACACATAAATGCAGATTGTTATACATAGAAATGTAGTATTTTCTATGAATAGTATAGGCTTTCGTAGGAATGTTGGGTGGGCCATATCATCTCCTGTCTCAGCCTCATAATTAGGAGGGTTTGGCCTGCAGTTAAATTAAAAGCATCACAATCTCATTCCTCATTCGCCTGCACCAGCGCTGGGAATGTATGGCTTTAGAAGAGTTACTAATTTCATACATTGACCAACAGTTGATATTTATAGCAGATTCTCCTGTCAGTTTATGTTACCACCTGCCATAAGCCTCTCGGTTTGTATTTACTGTAATTCATAATCGTCAGGTTGTGCGCTGTAAGCGTCCTGCCACACGCCTCATTCACTCAAAATCATGTTGGAGAATGTGGCTGAACATGTTGCTTGGATGCGTTTTAAATTAGTGTATTCTGAGGAGATTTTTTCTCTTCTTTTTTCTCTTCTCTCTCTCTCTCTCTCTCTCTCTCATACACTCATCTCATTAATGCAATTATCTAATCAACCAATCACATGGCAGTTGCTTCAATGCATTTAGGGGTGTGGTCCTGGTCAAGACAATCTCCTGAACTCCAAACTGAATATCAGAATGGGAAAGAAAGGTGATTTAAGCAATTTTGAGCGTGGCATGGTTGTTGGTGCCAGACGGGCCGGTCTGAGTATTTCACAATCTGCTCAGTTACTGGGATTTTCACGCATAACCATTTCTAGGGTTTACAAAGAATGGTGTGAAAAGGGAAAAACATCCAGTATGCGGCAGTCCTGTGGGCGAAAATGCCTTGTTGATGCTAGAGGTCAGAGGAGAATGGGCCGACTGATTCAAGCTGATAGAAGAGCAACTTTGACTGAAATAACCACTCGTTACAACCGAGGTATGCAGCAAAGCATTTGTGAAGCCACAACACGCACAACCTTGAGGCGGATGGGCTACAACAGCAGAAGACCCACCGGGTACCACTCATCTCCACTACAAATAGGAAAAAGAGGCTACAATTTGCACTAGCTCACCAAAATTGGACAGTTGAAGACTGGAAAAATGTTGCCTGGTCTGATGAGTCTCGATTTCTGTTGAGACATTCAGATGGTAGAGTCAGAATTTGGCGTAAACTGAATGAGAACATGGATCCATCATGCCTTGTTACCACTGTGCAGGCTGCTGGTGGTGGTGTAATGGTGTGGGGGATGTTTTCTTGGCACACTTTAGGCCCCTTAGTGCCAATTGGGCATTGTTTAAATGCCACAGCCTACCTGAGCATTGTTTCTGACCATGTCCATCCCTTTATGACCACCATGTCCCATCCTCTGATGGCTACTTCCAGCAGGATAATGCACCGTCACAAAGCTCGAATCATTTCAAATTGGTTTCTTGAACATGACAATGAGTTCATTGTACTAAAATGTCCCCCACAGTCACCAGATCTCAACCCAATAGAGCACCTTTGGGATGTGGTGGAACGGGAGCTTCGTGCCCTGGATGTGCATCCCACAAATCTCCATCAACTGCAAGATGCTCTCCTATCAATATGGGCCAACATTTCTAAAGAATGCTTTCAGAACCTTGTTGAATCAATGCCACGTAGAATTAAGGCAGTTCTGAAGGCGAAAGGGGGTCAAACACAGTATTAGTATGGTGTTCCTAATAATCCTTTAGGTGAGTGTATTAGCATGCGACTTTAAAGGATACTTCACCCATAAATTAAAAGTCTTTTACACTGTAAAAAAACAAAAACAGATTACAGTAGTGTTTATTTTCCGTTCGAAAAAGTTTATGAACCTGATTCTTAATACCGTGTGTCGTTCCCTGATGATCCACGGCTGTGTGTGTGTGAGTGTGTGTCGTTCCCTGATGATCCACGGCTGTGTGTGTGTGTGTGAGTGAGTGTGTGTCGTTCCCTGATGATCCATGGCTGTGTGTGTGTGTGTGTGTGTGAGAGTGTGTGTCGTTCCCTGATGATCCATGGCTGTGTGTGTGTGTGTTTGTGTGTATATAAATTCAGCTATTTTTTTGTCTTGTGGACTATATGTAAACATATAAAATATCTTACAAAGTATCTTATTCAGGACAGTACTAAATAAAAAATAACATGCATTTTGTATGATCCCTCTTAAGTTGTTAAAATTATTTTCATTTTCACAGATTCTGCAAGCGGTGCACATACGTTTTCTTGCAACTGTATATATTGACCACATGGAAATTACTTTCTGTTTTTACATTTTAAAGTGGCCTATATACTCAAAAATGTACTCATTCATTTGTGATTGTTTTTCTCCCTTGATTTAGAAGTGTTTGTCATTTAATCATTCGTTTAAAAGATTTATTCACAAACGTATTCATCCGATAACGAAAAAAGTTGACACATTAGCCCCGTTTCCACCGAAATTACAATTTGTACCAGGAACTTTTTTTACAGGAACTTTTTCCCCCCCAGACCTGCTACTATCTGCGTTTCCACTGCGTTCTAAAGTATTTTTTTTACAGTCTATGGTCAACACACGCAAACAGCGTCTTCACGAAAGTTTGTTAATTGTATGTGTTGTATCTGGTTTAAAGGCTTGCCAGTTCGAACATTCAAGTGATTATACACCATTTAATAACATCAGTAGGAAAAACATGGCACTTCAGTGCTCGCAAGCTGTTTTCTGTGACACAAAGCCGATCCGCGTCGTGTCTCTGACAAGGCGTGAGCCCTGAAGCCAGATCACTCGTGTCTGCACTAAACTATGTCAATTGTATGTGTTTTAAGGCCTGCCAGTTTGGACATTCAAGCGATTTTAGACTATCACCTCCTGCTCTAGCCATCCAGTTGCAGTCATCCAAATGATGAGAAAGTATTGCCATAAACAGTGTATTTTGCAACACCACAATATAAACGATAGAGCCTAATATGAAACGATAGACTTTTTATTTTGTCCATCCGATATATATTGTCATATCGCACAGCCCTAGTGGAAATTGTTTGTACACCAATCTTTTTTTCAGTGTACTCTCCCTCATGTTGTTCCAAACCTTTTTAAATTCCTGGGACTCAGAATGAGGTAGTTTAACGAACATCTAGGCTTCTCTTTTCCAAATGATGACAGTGGCCAGAGAAGAAAAGCCACTTCAAAATATCTCTTTATTGTGTTGCATGTATTAATGTTTTGGACTGGATATGAGAGTGAGGAAACGTTGAATGTCTTTAGCAAGCAGTTGCAATTAACAGTTTTTTGGTGCTTTACTTCATTTGCAGGCTTATTTTATTTATTATAATCTATTCTATTCATTTCTACAGGTGGAAACCTTTGTGCAACTTTTGTTTTAGGGCTTTTAGATGATAAAGGGAAGCAAACATGACATGTCTTGAACTTTTCAGAGTTGTATGGATGTATTTCCTGCATAACCTGATTGTTTCTCAAAAGCTTTGTGAGTTAAGTTGATGGTCGAGACCATTGGTGGCAATGCGATGCTTTTGGGAAACGCAGCCCTGTAGTTTTAAGACTAGTTTAGTTCTTGAAATGTTAACCATAAAAAAGGCAAACCACTGGGTGTATGATACCGGCCCCACAGCCAGTCTTTTGCCACATGTGCATTTTTCCTCTCATTTGTGAAACCTGCGTGTTTTACCCAGCATGCTCTCAGTTTGTAGGTCCTTCATTAATCATTAGGATTCTGCCACATGAATAATCCTCTTTAAATGAAATTATATATGCTGTGATGTTTTAGCTCTAATGCAAAAACTAAGATTAAGTTATTTTAACAAACTATAACCGTTGTCAGCAATTTAAATGTTGGCCTTGGCCCCTTAGTTCCAGTGAAAGGAACTCTTACTGTGCGTTCATACTAGACACGACTTGCGCGTAGTTGGACACTTGAACATTTTGAGATTACTCGCTTCATTCGCGTGAGAAATTCACTTCACAACAGACGTGAATTCGCGTCATGGGAGGGGCTTCTGCCAGCCGGCTGAAATGGCTGACATGATTGTTTTAAAATACGGAGAATAAGCTCAATTTGCCGGCTTTAGCTAGCTTGTAGTCTCAATGGGGTGAATTCAGGGTGATTGGGAAACTTTTTCCTATGTCATCTCAATGGCAAAAAGTGTCCCAATCACCCTATGTACAGCTCAAAAAGCGTTTTTTTTTACAACTTACCAGATTGTCCGGCCTCCTCACTCACTTTCTTCCAAGCAAGATCCTTTTTATTCCTGTTTCTATAAAGTATGTAGATGTATCGTACAGCTCCGGGTATCCACATATAATTTTGTCCTCACTACTAGAGCAAGCTCCTGATTGGTTAACGCGGCGCGAATATCCGCCAAAGTTAAAATTTTTCAACTCGTGCAATTTGCGCGAATCACGTGTCAAACGCTAAAGAGAATGTCTATTCGCGTCTTTGCATTGACTTAACATGTAAATCACTCGCGCGAAACGCTTCATTCGCGTCTGGTGTGAACGCACCATTAATGCTTCACCAAGACATTTTGGACAATTTCATGCTCCCAACTTTGTGTGAACAGTTTGGGGACGGCCCCTTCCTGTTCCAACATGACTGCGCACCAGTGCACAAAGCGTAGGTCCATAAAGACATGGATGAGCGAGTTTGGTGTGCTGGCCTGCACAGAGTCCTGACCTCAACCCGATAGAACACCTTTGGGATGAATTAGAATGGGATGTCATTAAAGGGTCATGAAACCCTAAACCACATTTTTTTAGATTTTAGAGTTAAGAGTGTTGAGCATCATAGAAGTCGATGTTACCATCCATTTGTTTTGATTTTAGGAGAAAACGAGTTAATTTTAAACCTTTTTGCGCAATATTCAACTTCCGCATTGATTGACAGACGCTTCAAAGAGTGAGATCGCATTCAGTGAAAGAAGCATTAAAGCAGCACTAGGTAGGGTTTGCTCTCGGGGTCCCCCTACAGTTGGGAAACAGTATTGTCCTCTACTACTGTCGTAAACTCTGTCATCCTACATCAGGGGATGCATCGCACGTGCATTTGTTGACATGACAACTATGATAGCCCTGAACACTGCAGGAGGAGTTCACATGCAGGTGTTCTGCTTGTGTGAAATGTTTTCATCCCAGGTACAGTGGCATATGTTTCAGCATGTCATATGAATATAATTTCATGGGTTTTATTTTTTTTTTCAAACGCCAAATGATCGCGATGCTCACGTTTACAAGCCAGTGTCATTATAGTAGTCTAGTCTATTGGTTACCGTTTTACAGAATCTATATGATACTTCAATTCAATGTTTGAGTGGTAGGTAATAACCATATATCGTCAATATAAAATCAAGCTACCATAGATGAATATTCAAATTTGAAAAATCGATTTGCATTATAGCATTATGACGTAGCGCCGGCGTTTGGGAATTCATGAAATGCATTGAAAATGGTGTATTTTGAGCACTACGCCGAGACCTAAAGCACGATCAATGTAGAAAGCAACAGCTTAGATACGGCGCGTCTTCCTCTGCTTGTAAACACATCTCCTCCTCGCTTCTGGGTTATGTGTCCGAACGCCGGATCTGCGTAATATTCTCACGCATGCGTCATGGTGCTTCATGAGTTCACGGCAGAGGCCAAAGTTCGTGTTGAATAAAGTCGTTATTTTGATTTTTTTTTTTGCGCACAAAAACTATTGTCGTCGCTTTGTAAAATTATTGTAGAGCCACTGTAGTGAGATGGACTTTGTAACAGGGCTCTGAACCGGTTCAAGGAACGAAAACGAAAACCGGAAACGAACGAAATTTTAAGAGGAACAAAAACGGAAACGAAATCAAAATCAATTTGAATCGTTCTGAACAGAAACGTTAATTTGAAATGACCATTAACCGGTTAATAACGTTATTTTATCGTTCTCTTTAATATTTTAATTTGGCAGTGACCAATCATGAAATGAGTAGTACAGCATGTGACGTTGACGGATCAAGCGTGAGTGAAATGCCCGCGCACCATCATCTATGAATCTACCGGTAACGCAAGTCAGTGTGAGCGCGCATTTTCATGCCTCAAGTACATTTCTTTCCCCGCTGAGGTCTACAATGAAAGCGCAGGTATTGGAGGACATTCTTTTCGAACGTTTAAATAAGCAGTACGGACTTTAAGCTCAAATAGACTGATTTAGGATAGTTTATGGATTCCGTTTAAGCCTATCCAAGTAGGCTATAGCATCTATCAAACATTTTTCCTATAGTCTTTCAGATTGCCAATACAGGACAGGTCAATGTTTTCTATATAGACGGTTGATGCTTCGTATTAAATGGTATGTTATATTGCATTAAATGCAAGCTTTATTAGCTGACTGAATTTGATTATGTGATGCAAGAACGTGTTGCGCAGTGTTTGCTTTGAAATTAGCAGTTGACGGTGCATTAAAAGAGCAATGGTTATCCAGTTTATTTATTCTTTATTCATGCATTTTTTAAAACAAGTCGTGTTGAAAAAAAGTTATGTACAAAGAATGTTATCACTCTTCTGAAAATAATTCGGCATTAGAGGCCACTTTCGATTGTCTAACGCTCCATTAAAACAGGTCCGCTGTTTATGCCTTGTAAAATAATGCATGTATTTCTGGTTTTAAAATGTTATTAAATAAATATTCAAGTTTAATTACCATGTGTTATATTATTATTGAGTGAAAATAAGTCTATTTATACATATTTGTTTAAAATGTATACATATTTGTTTAAAGTATAGGCTTAATTAAAATAACGTTATTAACCGGTATTTTTTCATATCAAACCGTTTTCGGAACAGTAATGTTTATTGAGGAACGCAAAAACCGAAACGCTATAATATCGATTCTGCTCGGAGTGAACCGATTGATATTTTTTTCCGTTTTTAAGCCCTGCTTTGTAATGACGTTTTTAGTGCCTTTTATGGGTCTTGTGAGTGTAAATGTACTGAATCCCTATGGAGTACTTGCTGAGGCCTTTCTCAGCCATCAGATTTCAACAAAAATATCTTCATTTGTGTTCCGAAGATGAACGGAGGTCTTACGGGTGTCGAAACGACATGAGGGTGAGTAACTAATGACATAATTTTCATTTTTGGGTGAACTGACCCTTTAAGGAAGTGGGGGTGATGGTGAAAGTGACGTATATGCCGTAAAGAAGTCGAATTTTGTAGTTTTTCTCAGGTTACTACCCGAAACCCGAAGTTTAAAAGTATGATTAAAAACGATACAGACCCCGTCAGGCTATGGCAAACGTGCCATTCAACCTATTGTAAGTCGATGTATCATCACAAGAGTCTTGAAAATATATTATGAAGGTTGAAAAGTTACCTAGTGCTGCTTTAATGGATCAAAAACGAGTGATTTATTTTTGCTTTTGTAAGAGTTTCTGCGTTGCATAAGTTCTCTTCAGTAGATCCTGAGTCTTCGAAACAAACGCGATTCACCCACACTGTGAGTGTAACCGCTCTTTACGACCCATTAACTGATCAAACGGCTCATAAAATGCTGCAAAATAAGTCTCAAAAGTTATCAGTGAACGGCGTGTTCGTATATATTTTCTATGCGAATCACTGTGCATTTATTTGTGCAATAAATGATAGCTGTCGATATGTACTATATGTATTTGTGTTATTTAAGGTGAGCTTACAAAACCATGTGCATATTGTGTCACGTAATTATATTTTTCAGCATGCAATTATTTTTGGGAAGCTTTGATGCTTTTACTGAGAGTGAAATAAAACTCTGAAGCTGTTGCTGTGTTGTTGTCAGTCAGTCTCCGCAGCTTAACCACGCCCACTTTTATAACATTTTTCAAAACTGTGGTGAGAACTAATGAGACCCTTTCAAGTTCATGTGCATGTAAAGGATTGTGCAATACAGTGTATGTCCTGCTTTTAGATCGGTCTTCTCTCTTGCTTCGTGCCTGTCCTCATTACAGTATCTACACAGCATCCGTCTCATCTTATTATCTCTCAACATCAGAGAAGTGGCCAACATCACAAAACAACAGGGATAAGACGCTTCAGATAGGGTTCGGTTTCTAAATCCCTTGTTGCAATTCAATTTGAACCTCACAAACATGATCTGCTTTGCGTCCTGCACATATGCATGATGTTTAACGGCCATAAACCAACCAAACAAGCACGACATGGACTTATCATGATTCAAAGCGGATATTTAGCCTGCTCTCGTAATGAGAGACGTGTCTTTTATGCTGTAAGCAGCTGGCCGGTTCAAAGGGTCAGTCGTTGCCCTTTACGACATGTTCTTGTTGCTCTGAACTGTAAGCGCGTCTTTGTGCGTCGTGCGTTAAGCAATCAGTCCATTTTGGATTTATCGTTCGTGTTTTGGAAGTTTCACTCCCCGATGTCTGATAGATATAAATCCAGATTGCTCAGAACAAGGGCTCTTGGAAACAGTGACATACAGCCTTGGGCTTTCTCTCCATCCAGTTTAGCGGTTATGCAACTGGGTTTTTTTTAAATCATCCAAAGTCAGCCAGCTGATCAGACTCATGCTGTGACCTTTTGACCTCAGCTTTTTAAAAGATCTTCATTGATTGACACAGATAGAGTTCAATTAGTCACATGTGAGGTTGATTGATTTAATCCAGAGTGAAACGTTATGGATAACAACCATACAGCGGCTGTGCATGGATAGTTTTATGCATATTGTACACAAAAATGGCAAGTGTTTTTCTGAAATCTCTGGTTTATATCTGATTGACTGACTTTATGCAATTTCTTGGAGCTGTTTTGTGAAGGCTCATGTCAGTTCGTAATGTTTCCCAGGCTAATAAATTAAACTTTTGAGGAAGTGCTAGTTAGTGTTTGACCGGTTCATGATTGATAAAGTTTATAAAGTCTATACAGTTTTAAATATGGATATTTTTCTTATACCCCTGAAGCATCACTTCGCTTCAGAAGGCCTTTATTAACCCTACGGAGCCGTGTGGTGCAGTTATATGATGGATAGATGCATGGACGTCAGAAGCCCAAAAAATGTGTGTGGGTCCTATGGATAGATGCACTTTTATAATGGATAGATGCACTTTTATGATGGATAGATGCACTTTTATGATGGATGTATGATGGATGGATGCACTTTTATGATGGATAGATGCACTTTTATGATGGACAGATGCACTTTTATGATGGACAGATGCACTTTTATGATGGATAGATGCACTTTTATGATGGATGGATGCACTTTTATAATGGATAGATGCACTTTTATGATGGATAGATACACTTTTATGATGGATAGATGCACTTTTATGATGGATGGATGCACTTTTATAATGGATAGATGCACTTTTATGATGGATAGATACACTTTTATGATGGATAGATGCACTTTTATGATGGATGGATGCACTTTTATAATGGATATATGCACTTTTATGATGGATAGATGCACTTTTATGATGGATAGATGCACTTTTATGATGGATGTATGATGGATGGATGCACTTTTATGATGGATAGATGCACTTTTATGATGGATAGATGCACTTTTATGATGGACAGATGCACTTTTATGATGGATAGATGCACTTTTATGATGGATGGATGCACTTTTATGATGGATGGATGCACTTTTATAATGGATAGATGCACTTTTATGATGGATAGATGCACTTTTATGATGGATGGATGCACTTTTATGATGGATGGATGCACTTTTATAATGGATAGATGCACTTTTATGATGGATAGATGCACTTTTATGATGGATAGATGCACTTTTATGATGGATGGATGCACTTTTATAATGGATAGATGCACTTTTATGATGGATAGATGCACTTTTATGATGGATAGATGCACTTTATGATGGATAGATGCAGTTTTATAATGGATAGATGCAGTTTTATGATGGATAGATGCAGTTTTATGATGGATAGATGCACTTTTATAATGGATAGATGCACTTTTATGATGGATAGATGCAGTTTTATGATGGATAGATACACATTTATGATGGATAGATGCACTTTTATGGACTTCATAAACGAGGCAACAAGTCACAGCCATTATAAAGCTAAAAATTAGACAGGACTTTTTTAATATAACTCTGATTGTATTCGTCTGAAAGAAGAGTGTCATATACACCTAGGATGACTTGAGGGTGAGTACATCATGGGCTAATTTTCACTTTTGGGAGAACTAACCCTTTAAACCAACGTCCTCTCAGAATCTGATTTGGCCCCTGTGCTGTTGCGGGGCCTGGGGCCGGCCGGATGTCTGAACACAGCTGGTCCTCCTCATCTGATCTGGAGGCGAGCGGGTTCAGACTGGCAGAGAAGGAGAAAGATTGCATTTATTTATTGGATGTGCCGGCTGTCACTTCCTGTTTTGATCGGCTATCGCTTCCTGCCTTAGAAAAAAGGAATTAGATGCATTTGTAATTAGAAATGTATCTAATGCCATTTTCACAGTGTTTTTTCTCTCTCACATGCATCACAATGCTCTTCACTAGGGACAAAGCTAGGGATGATTTTGTGCTCAAATCAATGCTAGACATGACGAGATTTTATTCTTGAGCATGTAAATATGTAAACTTTTTTTAATATAATTTTTTTTTTTTAATCTATTTATTTATTTTGAATAATTATAACTTACTTAATTTAGTCTGTTCTGGTTTGTTTGGGTAAGTATTATCAAATTACATTCCTTCTCGCGCGTAAAAATTAAATAATAAAAAGAAAATGCTCTTAATGTTGTATATTTGTATGGCACTTTACACAATACATATTGTTTCAAAGCTGCTTTACAGAAAATGCTTTAGTTTTATCAGATTTATAAAAAATATGCTGTACCAATTCTCTCCGAAAACAGCCGAGGCATGCAGTGGGCGGAGCTAAAGAGTCCCGAACACACACACACACACACACACACACACACACACACACACACACACACACACACACACACACACACACACACACACACACACACACACACACACACACACACACACACACACACACACACACACACACACACACATCATGGCATTATCCCTGGATAACTCGATTCACTATATGTTTCGTGTTGTTTACATTAATACACTTACATGCCGATTGGCAACAAAACACACATTTGCAGAACTCCAGAAACACAAACTGCATCCACTGTTCCCTTAACTCTGGGTTATTTGTAAAGCTGAACAAGGTGATCTTTCCCTCACACCAGAAACACACTTCTTTAGTGACATTGTTGATCTTGTGGTCTAAAAACAAAATGACAGCGGCGTGTTTCCATTACCCTTCAAATTGCGCAAATTGAAATTGCGAATTGAAAATGCAGCCAATGGAAACACGTCAAGTTCGCAAAAACTCCCATATATCGCAAACAAGTTTTTACGCTCGCATGAGCTGGTTTTTCAGGCAATTCGAAAAAGGACATTTCCGCGAAAATGCAATGGAAACAGTTTTTCCGCATTTACAGGTCACCTGGTACGGTGACACATTGCTGCCACATAGGGCCTACATATTATTTTTTCCACTCAATTATGTCGTAATAATGAGATGTAGTTTTAAAAACATCTTTTCTTGTAATAACGAGATATGTTGTAAAAAAAAAACATTTTTCTTGTAAAACAACATATATTTTCTCCTAATAAGGACATATGTTGCATAGTGATGTGTACAAAATAAACTGCTTATTATACATGCACTCCACTCCAAACGCAGTCTTCATTTCAAAAATTTATTTTGTTTATTAAACGCAAAGTTTACTATATTCAGTTCATATTTCCAACAGACAAAATTCCCAAGCCAAATTAACGAAATAGTAAAACAAATTATAATAAAAAACTTTGAGTGACCACCATGCAAATTCAAACATTTTGCTTGTTTAATTTTAATTAATGCTTGAATAACACATTATTAAAAATAATGGCTACTGCGGTGGGTGGGATATACATAAACCTACCAACATACGTGGCATCATTTTTGGAATGACTTATCACGAGGAAAAAAATTAGTTTTAGTCGCATAACATCAGTTAATGGAAATGGCGTCATTTTGCAATAGTTTATCGACATTTAGAAAATATTGCAAAAGTTTTGCGCAAATCTGTAATGGAAACACGGCTCCCGTAACCCGACTCGTTGACGGACACGCTCTTCCTCACACTCTGGTTGATATGTGTGTGTGTGTGTGTGTGTGCTCATCCAGGAAAAGTGCCCATACATGTAATTCCACCCTTTATGACATCATACAGGGCCATACGCGGAAAAAAAACTTTCCGAAACTTGTTTGAATCCTGAAGGAGTGTATTGGCACAGAAATATTCCATCATAGGTCCAACTTGATTTTTAAAATGTTGGCCATGTTTATCATGAGAATCAACTCTTTAACAGTGTCAATAAGTCAAAATGCAATTATCCAATTGTTTTTAAAGGGAGCCCCGCGTTTTTAGAACGCAACGAGGCACTGAACGTCTATTTCACGCTCAAGCGCTGAGCACTCGCCGTTTTTTACCGGTGGCAGAGAGTTGAAGAACGTTCAACTTGAGTAAAACGCAGCACTCATCACTGTCACTTTTCACCCAGCCGTCCAATCACAGTGGAGGAGGGGGCGGGACAAGTACAACACCGACCAACCGCCACATTCTGCGTGTACAACGTCAACAGATGAAAACAACAAGCATAATAACGGAAGAAAATGATTTAAAACAAAAGCCAGAGCAAATACTTTACATTGTATCTGCATTTTTCAATCAATACAGAAACAAACTCTCTGTGTAATGAGATGCTAGTAACACTTCCGCAGATATTCCGTATCATAGCAAGCAAAGGGTCTCAACTAGAAAAAGCGCCCACAGCGAGGCGTTTTCATCTGTCTAAAAACACTTTGGTGGACACGTGGCTTAAGTGTTAAACAACAGCTTCCTTGCTGAAGTGAGCCGAACCCTCTGTAGGTTTCACCTTCCCTTATCCTGTCGTCCAGCACACACGGGAAGCCAGCGGCTCTGTGTCCGCTAGAAGATAGTAAAGGAAGGTCTGCGGTGACGTCAGGCCGTCTGATTGGAGTGCGCCACTCTGGGATGTTTGTCCAAGCGCTGTCAGGGTCTGACACGGGGCTGAGCTACAGGATGGGAGATAAGGATCCGGTTTCAGCGCAGCACATTTCTGCTCGACTGAATCATCTGCAAAAACAGGGGTACACGGACAGCGAAGAGGTTCGCACAAATACAGGCCTCACGAAACCTGAGGACATTCAGTCTGGATTCTGACTGGTCAGTAACATGGGCTGCGTTCAGAATATAAGTGAACTGCACTATCTGAAATATTTATTGCATACTGTCAGAAAAGTTTGGGCTTGGGCACTGTGATCTTTTTGAAAGGGCATAAAATTGATCAAAGCAAAAACATTTAAAATGTTCCAAAATATTTCTGTTTCAAATAAACGCTGTTCTTTTGAACTTTCTTTTCATCAAAGAATCCTACAGTAGTTAGCACAAAATATGAAGTATATCATGTGACACTGAAGACTGGAGTAATGATGCTGAAAATTCAGCTTTGATCACAGGAATTCATTACATTTTTAAATGTATTCAAATAGAAAACAGTTGTTTGAAATTGTAATAATATTTCAAAAATGTTAATGTTTTTACTGTATTTTTCATTAAATAGATACAGCCTTGGTGAGCAAAAGAGACTTCTTTCGAAAACAAAAAAATCTTGCTGACCCCAACTTTTGAATGGTAGTGTATTGTTGTGTTCAATTCAGCAAGTAAGTCGATTTTTTGCGGATATGGCCATATTTCTGCCATTTCTTTATAAGAGTTGTATGCATATTGTAAGGACTGGCTAGGGATAGGAATCGGACGATTTTCCGCATGATTGGCCCGGATCGGTGACCGCCCGGTCAGTCTAACGTTTCCGAGCGATTATCGTCTAAAAAAATCCCCATGTTTTCGGTGCTGATGTGGTGGTGACTCGTTCATAACCAGAGGGTGGCTCGGTCAAAAACACACCTAAAAGCTGTCAATCAACTTTCAGGGTGTTTTATACTGGGCACGTTTGCTGTGGTCCGAGCGAGCACCTCCGCAGCGTTGTTTAGATTCTCTAGCTGGATCCGAACTTGACGGTATTTCCCGGCACTATCCTCGGGCCGGGTCGGGCTGGGCCCTATATATATATATATATATATATATATATATATATATATATATATATATACAGGGAGTGCAGAATTATTAGGCAAATGAGTATTTTGACCACATCATCCTCGTTATGCATGTTGTCTTACTCCAAGCTGTATAGGCTGGAAAGCCTACTACCAATTAAGCATATTAGGTGATGTGCATCTCTGTAATGAGAAGGGGTGTGGTCTAATGACATCAACACCCTATATCAGGTGTGCATAATTATTAGGCAACTTCCTTTCCTTTGGCAAAATGGGTCAAAAGAAGGACTTGACAGGCTCAGAAAAGTCAAAAATAGTGAGATATATTGCAGAGGGATGCAGCAGTCTTAAAATAGCCAAGCTTCTGAAGCGTGATCATCGAACAATCAAGCGTTTCATTCAAAATAGTCAACAGGGTCGCAAGAAGCGTGTGGAAAAACCAAGGCGCAAAATAACTGCCCGTGAACTGAGAAAAGTCAAGCGTGCAGCTGCCAAGATGCCACTTGCCACCAGTTTGGCCATATTTCAGAGCTGCAACATCACTGGAGTGCCCAAAAGCACAAGGTGTGCAATACTCAGAGACATGGCCAAGGTAAGAAAGGCAGAAAGTCGACCACCACTGAACAAGACACACAAGCTGAAACGTCAAGACTGGGCCAAGAAATATCTCAAGACTGATTTTTCTAAGGTTTTATGGACTGATGAAATGAGAGTGAGTCTTGATGGGCCAGATGGATGGGCCCGTGGCTGGATTGGTAAAGGGCAGAGAGCTCCAGTCCGACTCAGACGCCAGCAAGGTGGAGGTGGAGTACTGGTTTGGGCTGGTATCATCAAAGATGAGCTTGTGGGGCCTTTTCGGGTTGAGGATGGAGTCAAGCTCAACTCCCAGTCCTACTGCCAGTTTCTGGAAGACACCTTCTTCAAGCAGTGGTACAGGAAGAAGTCTGCATCCTTCAAGAAAAACATGATTTTCATGCAGGACAATGCTCCATCACACGCGTCCAAGTACTCCACAGCGTGGCTGGCAAGAAAGGGTATAAAAGAAGAAAATCTAATGATATGGCCTCCTTGTTCACCTGATCTGAACCCCATTGAGAACCTGTGGTCCATCATCAAATGTGCGATTTACAAGGAGGGAAAACAGTACACCTCTCTGAACAGTGTCTGGGAGGCTGTGGTTGCTGCTGCACGCAATGTTGATGGTGAACAGATCAAAACACTGACAGAATCCATGGATGGCAGGCTTTTGAGTGTCCTTGCAAAGAAAGGTGGCTATATTGGTCACTGATTTGTTTTTGTTTGGTTTTTGAATGTCAGAAATGTATATTTGTGAATGTTGAGATGTTATATTGGTTTCACTGGTAAAAATAAATAATTGAAATGGGTATAAATTTGTTTTTTGTTAAGTTGCCTAATAATTATGCACAGTAATAGTCACCTGCACACACAGATATCCCCCTAAAATAGCTAAAACTAAAAACTACTTCCAAAAATATTCAGCTTTGATATTAATGAGTTTTTTGTGTTCATTGACAACATGGTTGTTGTTTAATTATTAATGTTGTAAAATTAATCCTCAAAAATACAACTTGCCTAATAATTCTGCACTCCCTGTATATATATAAGTAAGAACCAATACTACAACTAAGAAACAAATGTGTACAAAGTTGCACAAGTCAGGATTAGTCTAAAGATGTGTGTTAAACTCACAGCACATGCAGTGATGGGGAGCAGTCATGAGCTGCTCGCGTGAACACTGCACTTTGCTTAACTATTTATTTTCATTTGGAATTGTTTCGTTTAAAAGTGGACATTTCAAGCTTTTTATACACATACACTCACCTAAAGGATTATTAGGAACACCATACTAATACTGTGTTTGACCCCCTTTCGCCTTCAGAACTGCCTTAATTCTACGTGGCATTGATTCAACAAGGTGCTGAAAGCATTCTTTAGAAATGTTGGCCCATATTGATAAGATAGCATCTTGCAGTTGATGGAGATTTGTGGGATGCACATCCAGGGCACGAAGCTCCCGTTCCACCACATCCCAAAGATGCTCCATTGGGTTGAGATCTGGTGACTGTGGGGGCCATTTTAGTACAGTGAACTCATTGTCATGTTCAAGAAACCAATTTGAAATGATTCGAGCTTTGTGACATGGTGCATTATCCTGCTGGAAGTAGCCATCAGAGGATGGGTACATGGTGGTCATAAAGGGATGGACATGGTCAGAAACAATGCTCAGGTAGGCCGTGGTATTTAAACGATGCCCAATTGGCACTAAGGGGCCTAAAGTGTGCCAAGAAAACATCCCCACACCATTACACCACCACCACCAGCCTGCACAGTGGTAACAAGGCATGATGGATCCATGTTCTCATTCTGTTTACGCCAAATTCTGACTCTTCCATCTGAATGTCTCAACAGAAATCGAGACTCATCAGACCAGGCAACATTTTTCCAGTCTTCAACTGTCCAATTTTGGTGAGCTAGTGCAAATTGTAGCCTCTTTTTCCTATTTGTAGTGGAGATGAGTGGTACCGGTGGGGTCTTCTGCTGTTGTAGCCCATCCGCCTCAAGGTTGTGCGTGTTGTGGCTTCACAAATGCTTTGCTGCATACCTCGTTTGTAACGAGTGGTTATTTCAGTCAAAGTTGCTCTTCTATCAGCTTGAATCAGTCGGCCCATTCTCCTCTGACCTCTAGCATCAACAAGGCATTTTCGCCCACAGGACTGCCGCATACTGGATGTTTTTCCCTTTTCACACCATTCTTTGTAAACCCTAGAAATGGTTGTGCGTGAAAATCCCAGTAACTGAGCAGATTGTGAAATACTCAGACCGGCCCGTCTGGCACCAACAACCATGCCACGCTCAAAATTGCTTAAATCACCTTTCTTTCCCATTCTGACATTCAGTTTGGAGTTCAGGAGATTGTCTTGACCAGGACCACACCCCTAAATGCATTGAAGCAACTGCCATGTGATTGGTTGATTAGATAATTGCATTAATGAGAAATTGAACAGGTGTTCCTAATAATCCTTTAGGTGAGTGTATTTCTCATGTCTGTGAGGCCGTAGCTGCTGAGTTTGGGTTTATTTATGAGACTCGCTCCAGTTCATGTGCAATGAAAGTGATCGCTCCCGCGACTCCAGCACGATTATTGTCTGCTATATTGTCTATTTGCTGCTTATTTATTAAACCCAGCTAATTGGCTGATGAAACATTGATTAAAATTACAAAAAATTTCTACAAAACACAACTTAATGAAGTGGTCAAAATAATTTCTGACCCTCGCATCTTTGCACTTTTCATAATCAGGTGAAATTTTAAAATAACATTATAATATTTAAACATAAATATGAAACCAAATGCATTGTTTAATGGCTACAACAAGTATATTCGGCTACAGTACAGATAAATGTCATGTCTGAGGGACTTGAACGTTGTTTTACCGGTGAGGGATCATGAATGGAGCGCTGGCATAGAGCGGATTATTGAGCTGAGCGTCACACCGCTCCGCTTCGCTCATTACAGGCTCGTTCTTGTCAGAACGCACACGTATTAAAAAATAGTCGGTTTAAATCTGGCTCGGGCTCATAATTACAGTTAATGTGTCGGGTCGGGCTTGATTTTTTGAGCCCGATCTAAGCTCTACCGCAGCGTTGGTCTGGTTTAACACTCAACTTGAACCCTTGTGCTTTTGCGTTCATCTTACGTCATCACAAACGTGCACAGGCATGATAGAAAACAGGCTCGCTCTCGCTCGTATCTTAGGAAAGTCATCAACACTACCATCCCTTACGCGTAAATTTTTTAGCTAATGACATTGTAATTGGCTAAAACGCATGCGCTTGTTACTTTCCTTCCTGAACAAGTGCATCTGAGTGTTGCTTTCACATTCACACGAATCGCGGCACAGTTTGAGTGCAACTGACCTCAGGTTGTGGGTTCTCTGGTTCAGTACCTGAACCGTGCCCCATTTCGAGCTAAACTGCCAGTGTAAAAGACAACAGAAGATTTCTTAAATTTTTTTGTAAAAGACACATTGTCTCACTCGCACACTGTAGACTTGCGTGGCCTATAACGGTTACAGTAACTTGGGGCGATGTCAAATAACAGTCATATGTTTCAGCATGTCACAATAATTGAAAATGTCAATCGGTGCATCTCTAGTATGTTAGTATGCTATGTATCATACTCAAGCGGAGCTGTTCATGTGTATATCAGTATTAAAGTGGTCAACAGTGTTGTGATGGTTTGAGTTTAAAGCACAGGTTAGGCTATGGTCTGGATGAGGTAGATTTCAGTCGTACTGTGGTTAGTTTACAGCAGGTTTGGGTTAGTCGACTCGTGCTGCTGTTGAGTTGGAGTAGGTCATTGTGAGCATTGTGTGCTTTGGGTCAGGGGGAGGATCTGTCCTCTTTCAGGGTTTCCTCTCTTTAATGAAGCCTCTCTCTTTTGTTTTCTATTCTGATCGTCTTCCCCAGAGTGTGCAGCACGCTACGTCTCAAGAGAAACCACGCACAATCAGGGTTACTGTGTCTTGCAGATGAATATTCAGTGTGTTAGCGGTACTCTAACAGCACCAGTGATCCAACACTTTAGTTTTATTACATATGCATTCATTTAAAAAAAATGCATTTCATACTTGAATGCACCTTGATGAGCACATTTTATATACACTACAGATCCTTTCTTCTTTAAAAAAAAAAGAAATTAACACTTTTATTCAGCAAAGGCACATTACATTTATTAAAAGTGACATTAATGACATTTATAATGTTACAAAAGATTCTGCTTCAAAAAATGCTTTCTTTTCATTAATGTTAAATGTATCACAGTTTCCACAAACATGCACTCTAAAAATGCTGGGTTAAAAACAACCCAAGTTGGGTTGAAAATGGACCAACCCAGCAATTGGGTTGTTTTAACTCAGTGGTTGGGTTAAATGTTTGCTTAAAACAACCCAATCACTAGGTTAAAACAACCCAATCACTGGGTTAGTCCATTTTCAACCAAACTTGGGTTGTTTTTATCCCAGCATTTTTTAGAGTGTATAAACTGTTTTCAACACTGATAATAATCAAATGTTTCTTGAGCAGCAAATCATCGTATTAGAATGATTTCTGAAGGATCATGTGACGCTGAAGACTGGAGTAATGGTGATTTAAATTCAGCTTTGATCAAATTAGATTTTTTATACAGCTCTGGAAAAAAATTAAGAGACCACTTACCATTGGGAAATTTTGAAAAAATTTAAATATTTTATTAAATGTATATATTTGAATTTAATAATTGAAAATTAAATGTAATATTATTTTTTATATAAATTTATATATATATATATATATATATATATATATATATATATATATATATATATATATATATATATATATATATATATATATATATATATATATATATATATATATATATATATATATATATATATATATATATATATAACATTTTACATTTAAATTAAAATAAATAAATTTAATAATAGTAAAAATATATAAAATATTTCAATATTTTTAATATAACATTATATATTTAATAAATATATTAATTAATAATACATTTAATTTATATTTAATAATGGTAAAAAAATGATAAAATATTTCAATATTATATATATATATATATATATATATATATATATATATATATATATATATATATATATATATATATATATATATATATATATATATATATATATATATATATATATATATATATATATAGTGAGGAAAATAAGTATTTGAACACCCTGCTATTTTGCAAGTTCTCCCACTTGGAAATCATGGAGGGGTCTGAAATTGTCATCGTAGGTGCATGTCCACTGTGAGAGACATAATCCTCCAAAAAAATCCAGAAATCACAATATATGATTTTTTTTTTACTATTTATTTGTATGAAACAGCTGCAAATAAGTATTTGAACACCTGTCTATCAGCTAGAATTCTGACCCTCAAAGACCTGTTAGTCTGCCTTTAAAATGTCCTCCTCCACTCCATTTATTATCCTAAATTAGATGCACCTGTTTGAGGTCGTTAGCTGCATAAAAACACCTGTCCACCCCATACAATCAGTAAGAATCCAACTACTAACATGGCCAAGACCAAAGAGCTGTCCAAAGACACTAGAGACAAAATTGTACACCTCCTCAAGGCTGGAAAGGGCTACAGGGAAATTGCCAAGCAGCTTGGTGAAAAAGGTCCATTGTTGGAGCAATCATTAGAAAATGGAAGAAGCTAAACATGACTGTCAATCTCCCTCGGACTGGGGCTCCATGTAAGATCTCACCTCGAGGGGGCTCAATGATCCTAAGAAAGATGAGAAATCAGCCCAGAACTACACGGGAGGAGCTGGTCAATGACCTGAAAAGAGCTGGGACCACCGTTTCCAAGGTTACTGTTGGTAATACACTAAGACGTCATGGTTTGAAATCATGCATGGCATGGAAGGTTCCCCTGCTTAAACCAGCACATGTCAAGGCCCTCCTTAATTTGCCAATGACCATTTGGATGATCCAGAGGAGTCATGGGATAAAGTCATGTGGTCAGATGAGACCAAAATAGAACTTTTTGGTCATAATTCCACTAAACGTGTTTGGTGGAAGAAGAATGATGAGTACCATCCCAAGAACACCATCCCTACTGTGAAGCATGGGGGTGGTAGCATCATGCTTTTGGGGTGTTTTTCTGCACATGGGACAGGGCGACTGCACTGTATTAAGGAGAGGATGACCGGGGTCATGTATTGCAAGATTTTGGGGAACAACCTCCTTCCCTCAGTTAGAGCATTGAAGATGGGTCGAGGCTGGGTCTTCCAACATGACAATGACCCGAAGCACACAGCCAGGATGACCAAGGAGTGGCTCTGTAAGAGAATCAATAGAGAATCTTTGGAGGGAGCTCAAACTCTGTGTTTCTCAGCGACAGGCCAGAAACCTGACTGATCTAGAGAAGATCTGTGTGGAGGAGTGGGCCAAAATCCCTCCTGCAGTGTGTGCAAACCTGGTGAAAAACTACAGGAAACGTTTGACCTCTGTAATTGCAAACAAAGGCTACTGTACCAAATATTAACATTGATTTTCTCAGGTGTTCAAATACTTATTTGCAGCTGTATCATACAAATAAATAGTTTAAAAATCATACATTGTGATTTTCCAGATTTTCTATTTTTTTTTGTTGATTATGTCTCTCACAGTGGACATGCACCTACGATGACAATTTCAGACCCCTCCATGATTTCTAAGTGGGAGAACTTGCAAAAAAGCAGGGTGTTCAAATACTTATTTTCCTCACTGTATAAGATCATTTATCATTTTAGCAATTTATTAGATGGGAAGGTTAGTTAAAGACTCATGGTATTTATGATTTCATGCATTCATGATATTTGTAAGAAATTATTTTTGATGAAAAATATACATTATGTAATAAAAGATGATAAAGTTTGTGTGTATTCAATAATATATTTGTAAACTTTTTTTGGATGAGATGCATTAAAAAAATTACAAACTTTCTATGCTTTTTAAACAATTTAAGATATTTTATCTTTTTATGATCTTGCCTTTATTTGCCATTGATCATTTACGAGTTTAATAAATGTGCCTGTGATTCTTCTCTCCCAGAAACCTTTGCTCCCTGCTAGGCTGCCCGGCGAGCATCTAATGCATATTTATTCCACATGAATCTCGCTCATGGATCTTTTGTACGCTCTAAATTGTCCCGAGTCTCCCAACAATTGGTCCATTCAGGAGCGCTTGATTGGGTTTGCCTTTGGCCGGCGTGGGAGAGAGTCGAGCCGAGAGCATGAAAGCGCGAGGACGCACAAAGCCTGTTGTGTTGTTGTTTGTGGGACTATTTATTATAAGATTGTTGCTTTTGAAGATGTGATGTGCATTTTTTGGTTGCATTGATGATCGGAAGCAGTAATTCGTTAAAAAGTGGTGATTGTGCACGCAAAACTCGCTGCTCAGAATGTTGTGGGTGGTTGCTAGGGTGTTGCTTACTTTCTCTTTCAAACTGTTCTCCTTCCGCCAGTGTTACTGTGGACTCGAGGTGATTGTGGTTACTACGGAGATGGAACAAAGTGCCACGGCCCCTGGAATGTTGTGAAAGAATGTGGCGGGTGGAGGGGGAATATGGGGGGATAAACCACAGCGGCTCTGATAACAGAAGAACCGGACAATACTAAACCCCTTTGATGACCCTGAAGGGGTTTATTGGCCAATTCCATGGTGCTTCTTAAATAATTCACAGATACTGTTGTGGACAGTGAGGGAATCAATGTGTGTGTGTGTGTTTATATTTTCAACGATAAAAATGATCCATAAATATTTTTTTTCTGTTCACATCGATTATCGAAGATATTTAGAAGAATGTTTGTAACCAAGCAGATAGAGCAACTATTGACTACCATAGTAGGGGAAAAATGCTATGGTAGTCAATGGTTGCTCTATCTGCTTGGTTACAAACATTCTTCTAAATATCTTCCTTTGTGTTCAGCAGAAGAAAGAAAGAAACTCATACAGGTTTGGAACAACTTGAGGGTGAAGACAGAATTTTCATTTTTGGGTGAACTATCCCTTTAACGAATAAAAGTATCAGTTTCTTTAAAAAATCGTACAGATTTACAAAACTTTTGAACAGTAATATGCAAAATAATACTACAAAAACTGATTATCTCTTCATCACGGCTCCTGTTAGTGGGTGGGATATATTAGGCAGCAAGTGAACATTTTGTTCTCAAAGTTGATGTGTTAGAAGCAGGAAAAATGGGCAAGCGTAAGGATTTGAGGGAGTTTGACAAGGGCCAAATTGTGATGGCAAGACGACTGGGTCAGAGCATCTCCAAAACCTCAGCTCTTGTGGGGGTTCCCGGTCTGCAGTGGTCAGTGTCTATCAAAAGTGCTCCAAGGAAGGAACAGTGGTGAACCGGCGACAGGGTCATGGGCGGCCAAGGCTCATTGATGCACGTGGGGAGCGAAGGCTGGCCTGTGTGGTCCGATCAAACAGACGAGCTACTGGAGCTCAAACTGCTCAAGAAGTTAATGCTGGTTCTGATCGAAAGGTGTCAGAATACACAGAGCATCTCAGTTTGTTGCATAGTTGAGGCGTTCGCTTGACCTCCAAATTCCCCATATTTCAATCCAATCGAGCATCTGTGGGATGTGCTGAACAAACAGGTCCGATCCGTGGAGGTCCCACCTCGCAACTTACAGGACTTAAAGGATCTGCTGCTAACATCTTAGTGCCAGATACCACAGCACACCTCCAGGGGTCTAGTGGAGTCCATGCCTCGACTGGTCAGGGCTGTTTTGGTAGCAAAAAGGGGACAAACACAATATTAGGTCATAATGTTATGCCTGATCGGTACATACATGTGTATATATATATATATATATATATATATATATATATATATATATATATATATATATATGTATGTATGTATGTATACATATATTTTCACACAATTACCTAATTTCTATTTTCCCTTCGAATTGTAATATGTTGATCTGACCTTATAAAACCCATTTATCAGACATTTATCAGACATTTTCTCAAATGTGACTAGTTATGTTATTTTATTCCAGTTAAATTTTTTCTTCAGCACAAGCACATTTTAAAAATGCTTTTAGTATTTTTGAGCTATTAAATGCCACAGCTCTGAGACCCAAACAGAGCTCAGGGTTATGGTTTGGGTTAGTCTAGTTAATTTGCTTTATATAAAAATGGGTTGGTGGTGTGACCTGATTTAGACAAACGTGTGGAAGCAAACATGTTTGCAGTTTGTTTTTGTCCCAGAACATGAAACATGAACATTAGTCACACACTAATGCCACTCCTTAGTGCGGTATGAAGTGTGTGTGTGTGAGAGTGAGCGAGAGAGAGTGTGTGTGTGTGTTAGTGTTTGAGTGTGACGAAGGATTAGGAACAGATGCTGGTGTTGGCGATAAGCCACATTTCAGCTCTCTAAATGTTTTGTAGATGGAGGTGTCTGCTCTGGTTCTGTCCTGAAACTCAGATGTGTTTTTTTTTATATTCTCCACATCCATGATGACATACTGTTTAGTATCATTCAACAGGTTTATTTTGTCTAGCTTCTAGCAAATCCACTCAAACTTGGATTTCTATGACATTGTTTCTAAGATGGTGTTTTAACATGTTGCTATGTGGTTGCTGGGAAATGTCTTACTGTTAACATTGATGTAACATTTGCCATTCTAATTCAAAGCCATCTGATAGTCTGCCTCTGCGGTTTTCTGAGTCATATTATTAGACATATTTGCATAGCAGATGGTCAGAAGCTCATGAATATTCAGTACTGTTTGTTCATGGTTCTCTTTTCATTCTCAAAGGCAATCATGAGTTTGTGTGCTTGTTTTTGTGTGTATATTTGTAGTGTTGAGTTTGAGTCCACCTTATTCAAGTCTGAGTCGAGTCTGAGTCTTTAAAACTTCGAGTGAGATTCGAGTCTTGAGTCTTTAACCCTTCGAGTGAGAGTCGAGTCTGAGTCGAATCTGAGTCTTTAACCCTTTGAGTCTTAGTCAAGTCTGAGTCGAATCTGATTCTTTAACCCTTCGAGTCTTAGTCAAGTCTGAGTCGAATCTGAGTCTTTAACCATTTGAGTGAGAGTCGAGTCTGAGTCTTTAACCCTTCGAGTGAGAGTCGAGTCTGAGTCTTCAACCCTTTGAGTGAGAGTCGAGTCTGAGTCGAATCTGATTCTTTAACCCTTCGAGTCTTAGTCAAGTCTGAGACTCGAATCTGAGTCTTTAACCCTTCGAGTGAGAGTCGAGTCTGAGTCTTTAACCCTTCGAGTGAGAGTCGAGTCTGAGTCTTTAACCCTTCAAGTCTTAGTCAAGTCTGAGTCGAATCTGATTCTTTAACCCTTCGAGTCTTAGTCAAGTCTGAGTCGAATCTGAGTCTTTAACCCTTCGAGTGAGAGTCGAGTCTGAGTCTTAAACCCTTCAAGTCTTAGTCAAGTCTGAGTCGAATCTGATTCTTTAACCCTTCGAGTCTTAGTCAAGTCTGAGTCGAATCTGAGTCTTTAACCCTTCGAGTCTTAGTCAAGTCTGAGTCGAATCTGATTCTTTAACCCTTCGAGTCTTAGTCAAGTCTGAGTCGAGTCTGAGTCTTTAACCCTTCGAGTGAGAGTCGAGTCTGAGTCTTCAACCCTTCGAGTGAGAGTCGAGTCTGAGTCGAATCTGATTCTTTAACCCTTCGAGTCTTAGTAAAGTCTGAGTCGAATCTGAGTCTTTAACCCTTCGAGTGAGAGTCGAGTCTGAGTCGAATCTGATTCTTTAACCCTTCGAGTCTTAGTCAAGTCTGAGTCGAATCTGAGTCTTTAACCCTTCGAGTGAGAGTCGAGTCTGAGTCTTTAACCCTTCAAGTCTTAGTCAAGTCTGAGTCGAATCTGATTCTTTAACCCTTCGAGTCTTAGTCAAGTCTGAGTCGAATCTGAGTCTTTAACCCTTCGAGTGAGAGTCGAGTCTGAGTCTTTAACCCTTCGAGTGAGAGTCGAGTCTGAGTCTTTAACCAATCGAGTGAGAGTCTGAGTCTCTAACCCTTCGAGTGAGAGTCGAGTCTTGAGTCTTTAACCCTTCGAGTCTTAGTCTTTAACTCTTCGAGTGAGAGTCGAGTCTGAGTCTTTAACCCTTCGAGTGAGAGTCGAGTCTTGAGTCTTTAACCCTTTGAGTCTTAGTCTTTAACCCTTCGAGTGAGAGTCGAGTCTTGAGTCTTTGACCCTTTGAGTCTTAGTCTTTAACCCTTCGAGTCCAAGTCGAGTCTGAGTCTTTAACCAATCGAGTCCGAGTCGAGTCTAAGTATCATCTAAATGCTTCAGAATGGCTTTTATATTGAAACAAATTCCCTTTGCTTTAGTGGAGGAACATGAGGTTTGATTGATCCCAGTTCCTTGGCTTTGAAGGTCAGGATGGTTTCCAGTCGCAAACGGCCTCGAACCCTTTTACTACACGACCAGCCATTACAAACAGACCCACAGCTTGAAACATTAGCAGAGAGTCGATGTCACAACCAACATCAACATATCATCAGCGTCAGTCTGGATCCGACTCGAGCATGTGTCTGAAATAACAGTCCTGAATCTTTGTTCTCTCGCCCACAGAGAAGAAGTCCACGACAACGCCGTTCGCTGGAGGAAGAGGTTCTCCTTTGTATGCAAAATGAGCGCCAACCCCAACACGGGCGTTCTGGACCCCTGTGTGTGTCGCGTCTCTGTGAGGAAGGTAGGATGAAGTTGTTAAAGTGAGATTAAAATTGAGGTCTTAACTCCTGCAGGACTTGCATGCCGAGTTTGAGTTGAACTTGGAACTAAAACTAAAGGCGAAGGTTTTCATTACATATTGTCAGCTTGAAGTGTTGCGTATGAGGAGTGTGTTTGGGTGAGGTTGTGTTTAGGTATGTTGGGATAAACATTGATGCCGTTTAGTGTGTCTGACTGTCCCGTCACTGAACTTCACACTCTTCCTGTTTTCATTACAGGAACTCAAAGGAGGAAAAACATATTCAAAGGTGAGTGAAAGCATCCACATCTTTCCTTTCCGTATATATAGATCTAAGACAATTTAACATTCAAAGGTTCATTCAAACAATTTACTGTATACTTGAAGAATGAATAATACTGAAATCTCTTTAAAATGATGTTCACTCACATGAAGAGTTTTTTGAAAAAAGGAAATGAATACTTTCATTCAGGATGCTGACAGGAAATACATTTATAATGTTATAAAAGATTACTATTTCAAATAAATGCTGTTCTTTTGAACTTTCTGTTGAAATATTCATCAAAGATTCCTGAAAAAAATGCATCACAGTTTGCACAAAAATATTGATAATACTCACAAATGTTTCTTGAGCTAATCATCATATTAGAATGATTTCTGAAGGGTCATGTGACACTGAAGACTAGAGTAATGATGATAAATTCAGCTTTGATCACAGGAATAAATTACACTTTACTATATATTCACATAGAAAACAGTTCTTTTAAATATTTCACAATATTACTGTATTTACTGAATTTTTGGCCAAATAAATGCAGCCTTGGTGAGTAGAAGAGAAAAAAACGAAGAAAAAAAAAAACAGTAATACAGGCATAATTAAGCTTGCAAATAATTGAAGAAAACCTCTATTTGCTCAATGAATTAAGCCAACTAATATGATTCATATTAATTTTTTTCTACCCAATATATATCAAACGATTAATCACAATTAATTGCATCCCCAAAAAAAGTTTGTTTATATAAATATATGCATGTATGTGTGTGTATTAAAATGATAATTATACACAGTTCACTCTAGGGCTGCCACTAACGACTATTTTTATATCGATTAATCTATTATCTTATCTTAATATCAACTAATTTATCTCAATCATTTTCAACAATTTTACTTAAAAACATTTAATTTACTTTGGCCTTCAGTAGTGTACTATAAAAAAGTATACATGTAAACAAGCCCTTGACAAAATGTAAAACTAAAAGAGTAAAATTGTAAAAAGGTACAAATTTGTAAACCAACATAACAAAAAAAAGAGAAAAGATATCAGCAAATACTTTTTATATAGAATAGTGTTGTCACAATACCAAAATTATGACTTTGATACGATACCAGACTAAAATACCTCGATACGATACTGAATCGATACCATGGCAAAAAAAGTACAAGTAATTTAATAATATGACCGAACTTACTATTCAATGTTTTATCCCCCCAAAAAAATTGAAACCCTAAAAACTCACTTGGCCAGCATGTTCCTGCCCTGCCCTGCCCTGCTTCACACAAAATATTAGGTCCGGCCCTTTAAGAGCTGCATGGACCAAATTCATTGTAACACATCCGATTTCTCATTCAACTCTGTATATGTTCACTAAAGACATATCCGACTGTGTTTACCTGAATACTCGCCAGGACGTGCATTTTTACATATTTTTGAACATTCAATCAAATTTAAATTATTATATTTAAATATTATATTTTACAAATGCAATGAAATTTCGGGGTATCGGTACCTGGTATTCATAAAATGAAAGTATCGGACTAGTTATGGAAAAAGTGGTATGTGTGTATCCCTAGTGTATATCAGTGGTTTTATACGTTTTATTAGTGATGTTTGAATCAAGCATTAGTATTATTACTTATTAATTTGCATAAATAATATACCATGTATAATATACAGAAGATTATTATCTGAATGTCATGATATGCCTATGACTTTGTCGCATAAACCTCAATGAATTTAATAAAGGGTCTATAAAGTGCTGTGTCAATTTGAAATCATGCAGTAAAATAAAACATTAAATGATGAAATACTGGAAAGGCCTCTTTTCTATTGGTCAATGAACCCTTGAGTTGAAATACTCTCAACTTTATCCTTTAAATGGCATAACAATCTAATAAAGAAATCTCATCTATCTGTGCTTTCATGCTGTCCAATGCGTGCGATGTGAAAAGACCTTTACAAGGTGTATTTGGAGTCATACATCACATTAAACATTAAACAGCACTATCGTGTACAGGAGTCAACAACTCACCATGCTGTAAACGCATTTGTCTGGCTTGTCACAAGATTTACACGCTTCTTATGATGCCATGGTCATTTGACCGCAGTCTTCAGGCATGTGACGCTTATCTTACATAAGCAATGCTTATTACTGCTCACATAATTCAAAGTCGTGGCGTGACCCGGTGTTACCCATAAAAGTGCTCTAGATAGCACACAGAAGTGGGAAATGCTTCATTCTTCAGCAGTTAATCGACTTTTCCTTGTATTTTCCCCCTGCAGCAGGGCTAAGTTTGGATTTCCCGGATCTAAAAATACTCATGAAGGGCTCTTTAAATACGTGCATCTGGAAGCAGTAGGTGTTCAGGGAAACGAACCCCGGGGGATCGGGCGAGCAGCTCCGTGACCTGACAATAAGTCAACAGGATGTTTAACTAGCAGCCCTCTACTAAACATTTACCTAACGCTCAATGCCGCTCCGCTGGTGTCAAAGTACCAACCTAATGAATGTACTTACTGTAAGTCGCTCTAGTTGAGGAAATGTCTGTTAATCGTAAGTTTAGATGTATGATTTTCAACTCAAACAGAAAATGTAAATTATCCTACAGATTAGGGCTGGGTATTGTTCAAAAATGTTAGATACCGATACCTTGACTTCGATACCAGTTCCTGAACGATACTTTTTTCGATACCAAATTTATAAGATTACATTACCTCAAAAAAAAACTTTTGGTTTTATTTTTTCAGTTGGTTGACTGTTTTATAGACTCAAAGACAAGAGGTGGACAAAGTACACAACTCCATTACTCGAGTGAAAGTAAAAGTACTACTGGTCAAATATTACTCCGTTACAAGTGAAAGTTGTTAAAAAACTATTTTTACTTAAGTAAAAGTACAGAAGTACTTGCTTTTAAAAGTACTTAAGTATCAAAAGTAAATTTCCTTTTTTATGTCAATGCATAATTTTATTATTGTTGCATTGTTGTATGAATGCACGCTATAGCCATCATGGTGGTTTAAGCCAGTCAGTGATGCTCCATCTGACATGCTAGCATACGACCACCTTGAACTAATTGAAATACTTAAGTTACAAAGCTTTTTACAAAGCTGCTGTCACTTTAAGGCAGAATGCACAAATCCTACACACTGATACACATCCTATATTCCCCCAACTGTTTACGTTCACTTAAGACATAATCAACTTTGTTTACGTGGATACTTTCCATAATGAAAATTGACATTTTGTGTGTATTGGTCTGTTTAAGTGCAAAAAAAAACACAAAAGAAAGCTCTATTCAGTACTCGTGCTCTGGCATCTCAGAGGCACAAAAAAACAGACTGAACTGAGCTCTTTCATCATGGTTTTTCAGGTTCATCCATATGTCTATGCTTCTCTTTCTCCCAGACATTTACATTTTGCAAAAAAATTAGCAAGAAAAAAAAGAATCCACTGACTTGCAAAGCTGCTACAGAAACGACTTTTGACTTCGAGGACCTTGATAGAAAATAGATAGAAAGAATGTAAAGTAAAAAGTACGATATTTGATACTCAATGGATAAAACAGATGTTGTCAAGCCTTACATTAGAAAAAATAACTTGGATATTAAAGGCTACACAGCCTTTATTTGAAAAAATATGGAGCCCTTTTATTAATTATTTGAAGGATTTGAATTTAGCAGGTGAAGACGTGGAAGATTAATCTTTGTGGACATTGTGGTTCCGACTTTGTAGAACTGATAAATTCTTTGACATATTTTTATTTTTGCATTTGGTATGACTATAATAGTCACTTTTGAATAGATTACCATGGGCTAAAACAGAGGGAACATTTTTGTTTAGAGTGTTGTTGTAGTTGTTTTTATGTTTTTTTTTTTTTTTTTTTGATGCAGCGATTTCATAGTTGAATGGAATTCGAAAGAATGTAAAATGCTGTATTCAAAAATGTAAAAAAATGAAAATAAAATAAAATATTGTGAAAAAAATAAAAAAGTACGATATTTGTCTTTCAAATGTAGTGAAGTTAAAGTAAAAGTTTCCCTAAAAATTATACTTCAGTAAAGTACAGATACTCAAAAAGTGTACTTAAGTACAGTACTCAAGTAAATGTACTTCGTTACTGTCCACCTCTGCTCAAAGACTCATATATAGGGTACTGGGGGGTGGAATATATGCCTTGCACCCAGTGGTGGGCTGTCAGGGCCAGCAAGGACTTCAATTTGAATATTTTTTTCCATGAATGTGTGTTAAATTATTCCCAATAGTCTATTTTCTTAACTTCATAGCTTTTTCTCTTGGTTGCGCTGCTTCCAGTAGTGTTTGTTTATGTTAGAGCTTTTATCCAATCATATTTCAGCCATCATGTGTTGCCAGGTCAAAGAAATCTGCCTTGAGGCCTTCAGAATCAATATTGTGGGCGCCGCTAGCTTAAATGAATGGCGATGAAACTTTGCACTTTAACCAATCAGATAATCACTCCGATTTAATCAGCCAATCAGATTTCGAGTTGCCGACAGAGGGGCCATCTAGCTGGCGTACAATAACGTCTGCATTTTCACGTCCTTTGATTGGATGGAGAGCGTACTAGTAGCCTAGTCAGAATAACCAGAAAACCGCACAAGAGAAATCATCTGTAGTTTTAATAGCGTTTTTTCAAATCCCAATGGCTGACAGAGGAGAAGAAATTAATGTATTAACTAACTTACAGTAAATAAGAATAGAGTTCTGTATTAAATTTACATCTGTGTCCTATCTCAAGTTACTCTACTGTCAACTCAAGCTTTTGTCAAATCGGTCATGTTTTCAAGAAACAAAACATGTCATATATATATATATATAATACAAAAGAAACCCGGCTCCCAGGTGTGTCCACAACATCGAATCTGGCCCCCTTTTAAAAAAGTTTAGACACCCCTGTGGAGTGGACGCGATCGTGTCGGATCGTGGAGTGGACGGTGGCCCTGTCGGAGCCGTAATGCGCCGCAGACGGGGTTACACACTACAGCTTCACTTGTGAGCCACATCCCTGGACGTAACCGTCGTAAACAAATGTTTTTTTCCACCACAGCCAATCGGGCTGCATGCTTATTGACTCACTGACAACACAAGACACCCTTAGGTATCGAAATTTGGTTCTTCAAAGCTTCAAACGGATTCAGTGTATTTTCGTTTTGTCATCTTAATTTGGTAATTATTTAAGTGAAAAATATTTTGTGTAGACCTATTTTTAAATTTTGTATTACCTTTTTATTTATATTTGATCTGATCTGTATGCTGATGTTTGCATGGTAAAATAAACCCATGAAAAAAGTGTCTTTTTAACAGGTCACAGACACTCGTCAATCGTATTTTTATTTAATGCCAATTCAATATTATAATCTTATCAGTTAACGGTTAATAATCGGATAATGAGCAGCGGTTGTCGGTTGGGAAAATTAACCGATATGAGCATCCCTACAGTGTATTTTTAATATAATTTAATTTGAATTAAGAATAGGCAATATTATGCCAGGATGACTGTTCTTCCTTTGCTGTACCTGAAGTTGCTGCATTTTGGCTGCTGTCTGTAGATTTCCTCATGCACAACTCGTATTCTTTCGGATGTTTCATACGCAAATGTTTTATCAGCGGCTATTGTTTAGGGTCCTTGCCACCACGAGACAAATGGGCATTGCAAATTGAACATGTAGCTCGACTTGAATTGCCTTCTTTTGGCTGAGAGTACTGCCAAACAAAACGTTTTCAGTTCACAAGTTCCATTTTCACTTTCTCAGAGCCTGCATTCGGACGGTCCAGCTAGTAAACACCTTCCCATAATGAACAGCGGCGTCATTACGTTTGATCAGGCTCGTAGTGCAAACCTAGGGTTCGGTTCGGTGGAAAAAAATGATAAGGATCGGCAGAACCCGAACTCCGTCAAAAAGCCCAATATTTGGCCGAATCCTGGATTCGGTGCATCCCTACTTAATACGGCAGTGGTTCATGTAGGTTGGCTACAAACCGGAAGGTTGGTGGGTCTACCCCTGGTTCCATCTGACCAAGTGTCGAGGTGTCCATGAGCAAGACACCTAACCCCAGCTGCTCCCGACGAGCTGGATGGCGCCTTGCACGGCTGACTCCGCCGTCGGTGTATGAATGGGTAAATGTGAGGCAATATGTAAAGCGCTTTGATGGCCATGGGTCTGTTGAAAGCGCTATATAAATGCAGTCCATTTACCATTTAATACTCTGTTATTTATGGTCATGCAGAAGAGTACATCATTCAAAACGGTAGTGTCTATTTTTATTTGTGTACATTAAAAATGACTACAAAAGTAGTGATGAAGAAACTCAGCTTTGATCACAGGAATTAATTCTATTTGAACATTTATTCACATAGAAAAGTTATTTTAAATTGTAATAATATTTCAGAGTTTTTACTGTGTTTTTGATCCAATAAATGCAGCCTTGGTGAGCAGAAGAGACTTCTTTCAAAAACAAAACAAACAAATCTTACAGAGGAAATTATTTTGTGTTTTTTGTCGCTATCTGGGAAACATGAATCATTTTGTCATCACTGTGATATTCCGGTATGGATGGATTCGGTTTTCCCCTGTAGCACAGTTCAATCTTATAATCATATTAGTTATGAAAAGGCAAATATTCAACAAGCTGTTTGGCTGAGAAAGAGCAGGCGGGAGTTCACAGCAGAACAAGCCTGACGTCCACCATATGCTCTCTAGCGCTGCCAAACTATAATCAGCGCATATTTCACATTTACTGTGGCATGATGGGAATCCTGTGCTTATAAACAAAAGCAAATGTCAACCGTGTCTGTATGTGTCTGATCTCCCCAGCTGGGCTTTGCTGATCTGAACATGGCGGAGTTTGCTGGTTCAGGCTCCACCGCGCGCTGCTGTCTGCTGGAGGGATACGACACCAAGAACACCCGCCAGGACAACTCCATCCTGAAGGTCAGAGGTCAAACTCCAGCTGACGTACTGCATCATTCTTTTTTTTTTTAAAACTCTTCCTTAGTAGAAACTATTTTCTAGCAGGTATACACAAAGAGATCAAATTACAAGTTACAAATAATTACAAGTAAAATTGCAACAAAGACAACAAATGAATAAATAATAAAAAATAAAAAGTAACATTTTTATAATTGAGGCAACAGGGTTGCAAATACAAAGGACAGTAGAAGGAAATTAATTTAGAATAAATATAAAACAAACAAATGTAATAAATAAAAAGAAAAGCAAAAACATATATACATTTTAAATTTTATTACACACACACACACACACACACACACACACACACACACACACACACACACACACACACACACACACACACACACACACACACACACACACACACACACACACACACGTATATGTATTGGCTTAAAAGAAAAAATAATATTTATTATTAATATAATAATAATAATTATTATTATTATTTATTTATTTTTCTTTTAAGCCAACAGGGGTGCAAATACAAGGGACAGTAGATAGAAATTAAAGAAAATAAGTAAATAAATAAGAAAGAAAGTAAACTTAACACTTTTAAAATCAAGCACAGAAGAAAAATAACACCAGGTTTGTAAACATGTATGTGATGGCATGCACATTTCTGCTCGCCAATATGATTTGTTAGTCGTGGTTATGCAATATTCTTGAAACTGAGCTTCATCTTGCCCCAAAAATATTTAATTAAAGTCTAAGATTGTAAGTTAAGCAAGCATAATTCTTCATGTTCTTCCCCGTCCATTTGAAGGTGACCATTGGAATGACCCTCTTATCTGGAGATCCGTGTTTTAAAACGTGAGTGTGACTTTTTATCGTCTGCTGCTGTAAAGTGTGCTCTGGCGTCCCCTTGAGGCTCATTAATGACAATACAACAAGCAATAATGAGATTGTGACTAATTTAAGAGTGTCTGAAATGTTTTTTTGTGTCATTTAGAGCACCAAGCACAGCCAAATGTATATCTGTGGCCGGCCGAGACTCTTCCCTGCAGCTGGACTGTAAAGGAGAAGGAACAGCTGAAGTTTTGCTGGCTAAACAGAGGCCTTCTATACTCGGCTCTGGTAAAAGTCACATTATTAAAGCTGTATTTCATCGCAGACATGATACAAGGGTCATTTGTGTCAGTGGTAATATGATTAATAAATAAGCAGCTCAGTTTTAAAATTGAATTGTGATATTTATTTGGTACTCCAAGATGCTTCATCATCATGGCGCATGTCCAGGAAATGTTTATATTTTTGTAGTGTTGTCAAATCGATTAATCGTATCCCAAAAAAAAGTTGTTTACATAATATATATGTGTGTGTATTTTATTTATATATATATATATATATATATATATATATATATATATATATATATATATATATATATATATATATATATATAATAATTATACACAGTACACACACATATATTATGTAAACACAACTTTTATTTTGGATGCGATTAATCACGATTAATCGATTTGACAGCACTACAAAAATATAAACATTTCCTGGACATGCGCCATGCGATTAATCAATTTGACAGCACAATTTTTTTTGTTTGTGGTATTATTGTTAATTTTCAGTAGTTTACCATTATCATAATTGAATAACTTTGCGACATTTAATAGTGATATTTAGGGATGCACCGAATCCAGATTTTTGGGGTTCGGCCGAATACCGAATCCACTGGTTAAGATTCGGCCGAATCCGAAACCGAATACCGAATCCTACTCCCACCCGCAGTCCATTATCACAGTAAACACATTAATGAAGTTAACAACGTCCACAGCAGTGTAGGGATGCTATTGACCATTAACTGTTTTGGTCAAGTTTACTAAAGTAAACATTGTCGCTATTTCATGATGGTTTATAGAAAAATTACCCCGAGTCGTCCTCTATCGTTTCAAAGAACAACCCAACGGAGAGCGCAGGAGGCGCGCGCTAGGGTTGTGCCACCATCGTGATGCCACGCCCCCGTTGCGAGTCTGTTGTGTGCGACACACTAATCCTCTTCTATAGTATTAGTTAAACTAAAAACTTAGCAGGGATTGCTCTGTAAATTAAATTGAGAATGTAACTAATGCATATATGCTATTTTAAATACTGCAGTCTATGCCAGATATATAGCCTACATTTTGAAATCATTTGAGGCTGAAACATCCATAAGCATGCGTGTTTATTTTAGCACTTCCGTCAGTGAAACAACACAGCCTATAAAACAAAAACGATTTTCAGTAAATAATGGTAACCTCAAGAATATATGAAAATTAAATATTAGTTAGAAAAATATTTGATTCATACTATTATTTCCCCGCAAAGATGTGTCATATAGGCTCTGCGCTTTGAGAGGAATGGGACACTGACACCTTCTTGAATATCTTCGTCTTCATATGTTCTGCTGATGTTGCAAAGCAACACTTGTTGTAAAAGGTCTGAAGAGCGGGTTTTATTTTTCACAGGGTCAAGACATTTAGGCATTGTTTGATTATTCACTGCCAGAGAAAACAAAACTAAAATCACTGGCGTGTGTGAAATGCGCTATTCAAATAAACCAAACTTGACGCGCATTACCAAGTTTAATAACAAGAACAAACTGTGTTAAATAAAATTTGAAGTAAAAAGGTATTCGTCTTACAGTGTTTTTTATACTTTCCCACAGTAAAGGATGTGAATAGTTATAGACTTAATTATAAGCAAACGAAAGGAAGAAACGTTTATAATCCCCTGCGAACATGGGTGAGACGTGAGTGAAGAGTTGGGAAAAGAAACGAGATGTCCATGTCCATTGGGATAAAATGGACTACTAGGCCTATTGTTCAAATTCACGGAAAAATCGAGTGACCATATCCAGATTGCAAAACAGAATGAAAAAGTGCTCTCTGACCATTATTTCCTTTCTAGGCTAAACAAAGCTTTGTGCTTCACTCCTGTGGTAATATTCACGTGAAACAGCATTCACATACAAAACACTGGGTTAGTAAAATAACGAAGTTATTTAAAAAAAAGTAGAAAATAGTATTTATGTAAAGAGATAGGCTATATTCAAATAAAAAGAGCTCAACTCTTAAGTGGAAGGAACCTATTTTTCCCCCCTCACGTGCAACCTAGCGGATGAATCATTATTTGGGTTAGTAAAAATAACGAAATGATGGTTTTAAGAGAATAGTATTTATGTAAAGAAAAGATATATAGTATATTATCTACCTATTTACCTAATTCCGGTTGTTCAAAGCTAACGGATTCAGTGTATTTTCGTTTTGTCATCTTAATTTGGTAATTATTTAAGTGAAAAATATTTAGTGTAGGCCTATATATTTTATTAATTTTATTTATATTTTATCTGATCTATAGATCTATAGGCTGTTTGCACGGTAAAATAAAATACATTTTGGCTGTCTGTAGATTCCTTCATGCACAACTCGTATTCTCTCGGATGTTTCATATGCAAATGTTTTAACAGCGGCTGTTGTTTAGGGTCCTTGTCATCACGAGACAAATCGCAAATTGAACGCGTAGCTCAACTTGAATCACCTTCTTTTGACTTAAAGTATACTGCATCGTTTTCTGTTCATGAGTTCCATTTTCACTTTCAACAGCGGCGTCATTACGTTCGACCAGCGGGGCGCGCATATAGCCTAGGGTTTGGGTTCGGTGGAAATAAATTCTGAGGTTCGGCAGAAACCGAACCCAGTCAAAAAGCCCAATATTCGGCCGAATCCGAACCCGAACCCTGGATTCGGTGCATCCCTAGTGATATTTTCTTGTTTATTACTGAAGCTGCTTTGAAACAACCTGCATCTCATAAAGCGCTATAGAAATAAATGTGACTTGACATTAGTGTTAATTTCTTTAACGAAAATATGACAAAAATGTTCGTAGACAACCTATTTTTCCATGACTAAGACGAGATGACACGAACGTCATTAAACGATAACTGTGACTATATCAACATGCAATATTGTTGACGAAAAAAAGACGAGACTAAAATGTAGTTAAAAAAAATTAAAACTTGACCAAAATCACTCTTTGTCTTTGTCGGGGGTAAAAAGAGGAGCGTTCATGCTTGCGGTTGCCAGATTTCAATCATTTAAATCCCCCAATCAGAGTTTTTCGCAGACAGCGACCAGCCGGGCGAGGGTATGATGTCATCAATAAGTGAAAGCAATGTGTGTTACTATGGTAATCCAGTTCGAATGTTCAGTGAAAAAGTCATCCCTTACATCCCAAAAACACAAACACAGTTCTCATGAACAACTCGATGGCACGAGTTGTTATAAAACTATAACAACCAAGGTTATTATAGTTTTGCATTTTTCATTAGTTTTTATTTTTTTGTTTTGACTTTTTTTGTTTTCAAATTCAGTTTAGTTTTAATTAGTTTTTAAAGTGGGTTTGCTAGTTTAGTTTTTATTTTTTGAAAATGCTTAGTTTTTATTAGTTTTAGTCTTTTTTTGTAATTTGGGTTATTTGTCAGGGTCAAGATTCAAAAAGGTCTAACAAAATCCACACGCCGTACCAAAAATCTACACATCTTCTATACAGAATTCACACCCTATACAAATACCACAGCTGTACAATTTTCACACCCTATACTAAATTTACCCAACACAATAGCCTACTCATCTGGACTGAAGCAGCAAACATTCAGTGTAAGAGTAAACAAATGACATAACATTATTTAATATTTGAATCACCGCTTATAAAGTGTTTTGACATTGACAACCCAAGTGCATTTTACCTCAAACTTGCTAAAGTAGCCATCGCTTCTCGGGACGACAAAATTATATTCAGAATTAAAAATATTTTTATACCACTTTTAAATGTGTGATTGGGTAAAGGTGTTCACGAGATAACAACCTTTCGCAAACTTGCTTTCAACATCGAACACTCGTTCTCCTGGAGACGCGGTGTGCACAGATGGGAGGGGCTGTGTGTGTGTGTGTGTGTGCGTGTATGTGAGAGAGATGCATGAGAGAGACGCAGGGAAAGGAAATGCAGCTGAACGTTATTTTCTCTATGAAAGACATTGACAAAGACGAAAACTAAGGACATTTAATCTATAATTTTATTTTATTTTAGTTAGTTTTGCCAAACACACATTACAGTTTTGGTTAGTTATCGTTTTTTTGTAATGCCTCGTTTTTATTTTTATTTCAGTTAACGACAATGTTTTTTCCCACATAGTTTTCGTTTTTTCGTTTGTTTTCGTTAACGATTATAACCTTGGCACAAACATATTACAATTATGACCAGATTAGAGGGTTGTATCGATCACGAAAAGAGGAACCAAAGGAAACAAACATATATTAGGAGTTTATTATCTTACTGTTCGGCAGTGTTGGGCACGTTACTTTAAAAAAGTAATTAGTTATAGTTACTAGTTACTTCTTACAAATAGTAACTGAGTTAGTAACTGATTTACATCATTATAAAAGTAACTAATTACCAGGGAAAGGAACTACTGTGTTACCTTTTTTTTCTCAAATGTTCAAATATGTCAAATAACTTGGATGGCCCCAATATTAAATATGTTAAATGAATGAATTGGACACTAAATAGAATAAATTATTATTATAAAACTTTGTACATTAATGTACACTATTGTAATGTTGCTGTGGGACAATGTGAGAGACACCTATCAAATTCAATACATTATTGTAAATATTATCAGTAGACCTACTAAAGTGTAAATATTGTGTAAATATTATCAGTACTTTACTAATCCTTTGGTAGTGGAGCTCACGTTATCACCTGGGTTTTTAGCCACTCATTTGTGGCGGCATGTGATGATGTGAGGCGCTTCATTAGATTAGAATTACTTGCCACGACGTGGTGAGACTCTTTCTTCCTGGGCACGTTACATAAACATTCTTACCTTTCACCTCAACGAGGGAAAAGTAGTGCTTATACTTCCAGTTTGCGAACGCTACCTTTGAAGTTGCCATCGCTCTGACTCCTCCTGGTCATTGGTGTGTGTGAATGGGCATATGCGTGTGGGTTTATGTGTGAAGTCAACCTCAACCTTGTCTCCCACCCACCAATCATCATCAGTTATGTGTACCACCCCACCCACCCCCCAACACGCAAGGCATGCACGCCCGCCCGCACGCACACACATGTTGCAGGTCCGACTGAAAGAGAGCCTGTTCGGATTAAAACCGCTTCAGTGAGCTCAATTATAGTAACGCGCCGCATTTTATTCTCAGTAACGCCAACGGCGTTGTAACGGGAGAAACAGTCATTCGTTTGATTACTCGTTACTGAAAAAAATAAGTCCGTTATTCACGCCGTCTATCTATAACGCCGTTATTCCCATCACTGCTGTTCGGACACACTTCGGGAGCCAATGCTTGAAACAGACAGAGAGGAGGTTTAGACGCTCCAGGCTTATACGGTGTGGAAATGAATGGGTCTTTATCATCGCTGAAGTGAACGACAATACGATCACAAATGGACAAACAAGCAAACATGACACACGAGCATATTCAAGCAAAAACCAGCTTATATTAGTTCTGTGAAACAAAACAAAACCAAAGTTACTCGGCTATCGAGAAGAAATAAAGCACCCTCGGCCTTAGCTCCGTGAGTTCTCTCCAGCGCTGGAAATCTGAGACTTCTTGCCTGATCGTAAGCCTCCTTTTGGCAAATAAATGACCACATGACCTCGGTGTTTGTCCAAAAACAGTAGGTAATTCGGCCGGGGATTTTTACGCGGGTGTTGGGAGAAAAACACTGACATTCTGGATTCAGACGGCAATAATGACCCCACGAGAAACAATTACTGTCCGAATAGGGCTTATGTTTTCATTGACGAAAACTAGACTAAACTGCTCAGACATTTAGTCGACTAAAACTTGACTAAACAAAAAAAGGACAAGGTTGACTAAATATGATGATAACTAAAAAGCACATTTGACACAGGACTAAGACTAAATTAAATAGCTGAGGAAATGAACACTACTTGGCAATCTTGAGTTGTTCTATATCATTTTTTTGTCTGTTTTGTTTTCATTTAGCTCTTCCCGAGGAGGTGGATCAGAGTCCCGATGAATCATTTCACACGGGTCATTCACGCAACTCAAGTTATGCCAGTCAGCAAAGCAAACTATCAGGTGTGTATGTGTGTGTGTGTGTGTCTCTTCACAATCAAGGAGTCCTCAGTGAATTCTGAACGTTTTCTTGCGTGCTGTCACCAGTTGCTGATTCAGGAAGTGCGCCTACAGCTTCCTGTCTTTTCCCCATGCTTTAGGTCCTCGCTATTGTGTGGGAATGTTTGTTTAACATATTCCTACTGACACTGACACTGCAGGAGAGCAAAAACAGACTCATCAGCTACAGTGTTTGTGCACTTTTGAAGCTAATTATTGCTGCATGACAATTCACCCGACACATGCGATGACCGTCAGACTGTCTTTGCTATGCCAGGACCAACTTTGCATTTAAGTTTATTTTCAATCATGATTTTGACTGATTGTCAACGAGATCATTTCTTTTCATGCATATTGTTTAACTTTTAATTCTTTCTCTGTAATGTTTTACAGTAGGGTTGCCACTAACGACTATTTTTATATCGATTAATCTATCGACTAATTTATCACAGTAATTTTCAACAATTTTACTTAAAAACATTTAATTTAACTTGCAACGTTGGCCTTCAGTAGTGTACTATAAAAAAGTATAAATGTAAACAAGCGCTTGACAAAATGTAAAACTTAAGGGCGCTTTCACACCTACTTTGTTTTGTCCGGATTTTCAGACTTTTCAGTTTGGTCCGAATCAAAATTACAGGTGTGAAACCTCCCCCGTACCACGGTCCGGACAAAACAGACGAAATTTGGTCCGACGAAAAGAGGTAGTCTTTGTCCGGATCAAACTGAACAAAGGTTTGGTTCGTTTCTAGTGTGAAAGTATTTTCTGTATGGTTCGTACTTTCAGACCATTTACAGGAAGTTCCTGTTTATGTTTAAATATTATAATGTTATTTTTAAACTTCATCTAGGCTACACTGATTATGAAAAGTAAAAAATGCGCAATATGTCAGAAGACAGAAGGTCAGAAATGATTTTGAAAGAAATTTTGTATGATTTTGCTTAGAAAGCCTTTCTTTAATGTGAATTTCGTTTTGTATAAATTGTATCTTAATTTTAATCAACGTTTAATCAGATAATTGCCTGGATTTAATAAATAAGAAGCAAATAATCTATAGCAGACAATAATCGCGGGAGCGATCACATGCTTTGTACATGAACTGGAGCGCGGCTCAATTAAACCGAAGCTCAGTAGCTACTCGTCTCACAAACATGAGAAATGAAATGTGTGTACATAATTCTTGAAATGTCCACTTTTAAACGTAACGAAAAGAAAATAGTCAAGCAATGCGCAGTGTTCAATAGTGGCAGCGATATGTGTCCGTTCATTCATTCTTGTCAAAGACGCTGACGTCAGACGCATGTCCGTTTACAAACCAATCAATGTCCAGATGCAGCCCACATAGATGATGACGAGTGGACGTAAATGTGTCATGTAAAATTCTTTAGTGCGCACGCATAATGGCAATGTGAAATCAAACCAAAACTAACCAAATGTATCAAAACATTAACTTCGGTTCGGACCTTGGTGCGGACTTTCAGGTGTGAAAACGCCCTAAAACAGTAAAAATTAAAAAAGGAACAAATTTGTAAACCAGCATACAATTTTTTGAATATCAGCAAATACTTTTTATATAGAATAGTGTTGTCACGATACCAAAATTATGACTCTGATACGATACCAGACTAAAATACCTCAATACGATACTGAATCGATACCATGGCAAAAAAACTGTAAAAGTAATTAAATAATATGACAGAACTTACTATTCATTGTTTTAGGGTTAAAAAAACCCTAAAAACTCACTTGGCCGGCATGTTCCTTCCCTACCCTGCTTCACACAGAATATTAGGTCCGGCCCTTTAAGAGCTGCACGGATCAAATTCATTGTAACACCCGATTTCTCATTCAACTCTATATATGTTCACTAAAGACATATCCGACTGCGTTTACCCGAATACTCGCCAGGATGTACATAAAAAAAAAAAAAAGAAGACCATTCAAACCCAATAATCCGCGAAACTGCCGTCACGATCTGTCTGGGTGAAAGGCGTGTGTGTGGCTGCGCACGCTTCAGGTCAGAGTCCGGTCACGCCGCACTTTTCTGTTCCTTTTTTTTTTCCTGAGCTGTGCGTATATATATGATTGTTATGCTTCTATTGTTTAGTGAACAGTGGAAGCAGAGCTCACACACACGTCCTCACTCCTGCTGTCACACATCGACACAGATTAAGAAATACTGCTCTTATTAGAGCGCTGTCATTTTTAAAATACCGATACTACTAATACAATTTCATATCGTACCCAACTTACCCAGTCGTACCCAACTTACCCAATCTAAAAATATTGACGTTGACGCAGTCGATTGTATCCAACAATCGCGACAGGCCTACTTTACAGTAATGTCCCATTAGATAATACATCAACTAACATGAACTAATAATGAGCAATACATCTGTTACAGTATTTAATCAAATTTGTTAATGTTAGTTAATAAAAATACAATTGTTCACTGTTAGTTCATGTCAGCTCAGGTGTATGAAATAATAATATTAACACATACTCTTTTTGATTTGAATAATGTATTAGTAAATGTTGAAAATAACATGAACTAAAATTAAAGGTGCACTATGTAACATTTTTTCAGTAAAATATCCAAAAACCACTAGGCCAGTGTTATATATTGTGTTCAACTGAGTACTTACAATATCCCAAATGTTTCCAACTATTTGTAAATCCACCGAGCGAACGCACAGAGTAACGTCACAACATCATTTTCAACACACTCAGATGTGTCTACTATGATAAACAGAGCTGCGTTACCTCATACTCATGACCGGAGGAGCAGAAGTGGCGACTATGTCATAATAAAAGTCCCGCTGCTCGCGAGGCGTGTGTTCTGCTCTTCTTAAAAACAATCGCTCCAGCGGTTCCTCAGCTCCACAACACTCGGTCCTGCTCTGCTTCAGACTACAGTAAAGTTAATAATCACATGAACATGAGTTCTGCCCGATGTCCTGTCCTGACTCTTTCCCACCAGCTGTGAGGTGAAGACCACATGTTCCAAGATTCTGCGCTCAAACGTGGCGTCATCAAACTACGCCTCTATTTTGAACAGGTGACCTCTAGCGGACTGAAAAGTTACATAGTGCACCTTTAATAAATGCTTTAGAAGTAACTAATGAAAGTTTATTGTAAAGGGTTATCTTTGTTAATTTGCTGTCATCTGATGTTTGATTGATATTCTTTCTCTGGAACTTGTAATTGTCAACATTTATCACTTTACTTAAAACAAAAGGAGAGGTAAAATTGATTATTTTCAGTTTGAAATTACATTTCGAGATTTTTCTAAAGCATCATGAAACAAACTTGCACTTTGAATCCACAAAAAAGCCGTTGGCAGAGCTTTATTCTGTTAGAATGCATGTTTTCAGTTTACTATGTACACTTTCTGCTTTCTCTTGAAGTCGCTCTTCTGTGATGCTGCAGTGCTTTTCAGTTGGAGGTTGAAGTGGTGCATGCTGAAACCCTTGTTGATTGACCGTGTGTGTGTTAGTCTACTGACTCTCTCTCTGTGTGTGTGTGTGTGTGTGTGTGTGTGTGTGCAGGCTACAGCACCGAACACTCCTGCTCCTCCAGTCTGTCTGATTTGACCCATCGCAGAAACACGTCTACAGGCAGCAGCGTGAGCACAGACGTCCCTTCTGAGAGCGACATCCGCCCCGACCGGCCTCCACGACCTCCGCGGCCCATGTTACCCTCCAACAGACCTCCACGGTACACCCACATGATCAGCCAAGCCTCAAATGGGAAATACATAAATGACAGGCATTATTATATTTCATGTTATATATATATATATACTGGAAAAAATATGATTAATTAATAATAATAAATAAATAAAGCATTTTTATTATTATTAAATTCAATGAATAAATATATAATGTAAAAAAAATATTATAAATAAATCATATTATTATTAAATTATATATATATGTGTGTGTATACATGTATTCAATTTATTTAATAATTATTTACCTGCATCAAAACTGGAAATAAAAAATGAAACTCGATGTAAATCTGCAATAAAAATTATGATATAAAATATTATGATGATTAAATATTTATTACATTGACTTCCATTTTAGTTTTTCTATTTTTTATAATTTAATTACATTCATTTAATTTCATTTACATGTGCACGACTCCACCGAACATCTTAAACACGCTGATGTATGCAGTCATGAAATATTGTCCCTCCACTTGTATGTCTGACAGTAAATGTCACTGGTGCTTCCTTCTGTTTATTTCAGGAGGAAACAAGATTCGGTGGAGGATCACCCGACCTGGGTCAACGACACGCGCATAGACGCAGACGACATCGTGGAGAAGATCGTCCAGAGCCAGAACTTCTCTGACATCAGTAACAATGAAGGTGAGAGTCTCAGATCCTGAATGTGTCCGATCACTGATCAGGGACGTCTTTCACATGTGTAGTAGAAATACTCATGGCTGCTCACTAACTATTGCACCAATAAAAATAAAGGCTTTTAACATCGCCAGCTAAATACAGCTTTAAAAGAAAACTGCTGATGCTTCCAATGCTAACACGTGCAATTAAAGTCTTTTTTAATTAAATGTGATTTAATACAATTATTTCCATTGCATATTTGCATTGTTCCATTTTTGTATTTCCATCTTATTTTTTTATTTAAAAACTAATCTAATATATATATATATATACACACACGTGTGTGTGTATTAAATTAATTATAATCATAATTATTTATGAACATATTATTAGAATTAATAGAGTAATCTATTATTTATTTATTTACATCAAAATGTGTGCGTGTGTGTGTGAGAGAGAGTGTGTGCATGTGAGTGAGTGTGTGTCTGTGAGTGAGTGAGACTGTGTGTGTGTGTGTGTCTGTGAGTGAGTGAATGAGTGTGCGTGTGAGTGAGTGAGTCTGTGAGTGAGTGAGACTGTGTGCGTGTGTGTCTGTGAGTGAGTGTGTGTGTCTGTGCGTGTGTATGAGTGTGTGTGTCTGTGAGTGAGTGAGAGTGTGTATGAGTGTGTGTGTGTGTCTGTGCGTGTGTATGAGTGTTTGTGTCTGTGAGTGAGAGTGTGTGCGTGCGTGTGAGTGAGTGAGTGTGTCTGTGCGTATGAGTGAGTCTGTGAGTGAGTGAGACTGTGTGCGTGTGTCTGTGAGTGAGTGAGTGTGTGTGTCTGTGCGTGTGTATGAGTGTGTGTGTGTGTGTGAGTGAGTGAGTGTGTGTGTCTGTGCGTGTGTATGAGTGTGTGTGTGTCTGTGAGTGAGTGAGAGTGTGTGTCTTTGCGTGTGAGTGAGTGTGTGTGTCTTTGTGTGTGAGTGAGTGAGTGAGACTTTGTGCGTGTGTGTCTGTGCGTGTGTCTGTGAGTGAGTGTGTGTGTCTGTGAGTGAGTGAGTGAGTGTGTGTGTCTGCGTGTGAGTGAGTGAGTGAGTCTGTGAGTGAGTGAGACTGTGTGCGTGTGTGTCTGTGAGTGAGTGAGAGTGTGTGTGTGTGTGTGTGAGTGAGTGAGTGTGTGTGTGTGTCTGTGCGTGAGTTTGTGTCTGTTAGTGAGTGAGTGTGAGTGTGTGTCTGTGCGTGTGTGCGTGTGAGTGAGTGAGTGTGTCTGTGAGTGAGTGAGACTGTGTGCGTATGTGTCTGTGAGTGAGTGTGTGTGTGTGTGTCTGTGAGTGAGTGAGTGTGTGCGTGTGAGTGATTGTGTGTGTCTGTGAGTGAGTGAGTGTGTGTGTCTGTGCGTGTGTGTCTGTGAGTGAGTGAGAGTGTGTGCGTGTGAGTGAGTGTGTGTGTCTGTGAGTGAGTGAGACTGTGTGTGTGAGTGAGTGAGTGTGTCTGTGCGTGTTTATGAGTGTGTGTGTGTGTGTGTGTGAATGCTTGTCTTAGAGTGTCTGTGAGTGAGTGAGTGAGTGTGTGTGTGCGTGTCTGAGTGTATATGTGTGACTGCTTGTGTCTGTGTGTGTATGTTTGTCCGTGTGTGTGTGTGTGTGTGAGTGAGCGTGTGTGTGTGTGTGTGAGTGAGTGAGTGTGTGTGTCTGTGAGTGAGTGAGAGTACGTGTGAGTGAGTTTGTCTGTGCGTGTGTATGAGTGTGTGTGTCTGCGAGTGAACGTGTGTGTGAGTGTGTGTCTGCCTGTGAGTGTGTGTCTGCGAGTGAGTGTGTCTGTGAGTGAGAGTGTGTGTCTGTGAAGTGAGTGTGTATGTGTGTCTGCGAGTGAGTGAGTGTGTGTGAGTGTGTTTGTGTGTCTGTGTGTGAATATTTGTGTGTGTGTGTCTGAATGTGTGTGTGTGTGTCTGTGAGTGTGTTAAATTATATATTAACATATTAGAATGTATTATTAATTTACCTGCATCAAAACTGTAAATAAAAAATGCAAATAATGCAATAAATATATAAAATGGTTTATTGTAGATTTGCAAAAATTAGTTCCATTATTGTATGTGCATTTTTATTGCATTTAGTTGCATTTTATTTATTTTTTATGCGATAAAATGTTGACAAAATCCATTTAGAAGAGCTTCCAGTGTTAAAGACATGCACTCACTTCTCCTCTGGTGTGTGTTCAGACAGTAACCTGAGACTGTTCGTGAGCAGAGACGGCACTACAGCGCTGAGCGGGATCCAGCTGGGAAACAGGTGACTCAACACACACACAAACACACACACACACACTGGAACAGGGTTTGTCCTGCTGTTGCAAAAACACAAACGTACTGATCAATCTGTGTGTTGTGTCCACAGGGTCTCAGCCGGTGTGTACGAGCCAGTCGTCATTGAGAGCCATTAGAGTTATTCCCACTGTGTGTCCTGTTTTATCACTGGAACAATCACACAAGCTCTGATCTAGTCAAATCACCTCCTGCGTTTTCATTTCCAGATGTTTAAGTGCCACTGCAGGTGCCTGAACAAACCACTGCACAACACAACACAACACTTTGAGCACATGTATGTCGTCTACTTACAGCTGCATATACGCGTGTTTCTTTGTCTCTGAATGAAGTTTCACACCCGCAAGTGTGTGTATGTGTGTGTATTTGTGCGCGTCTGATGGCACGTTTATAATTTGTGGTGAACACTACGTTTTGGCACAGGCTGTGATGTGTGACGTGGGCGTTTGTCCTGGAGCATCAGCCGGTCTGAATGCTGTGAAAGGACCAGAGATGCTCTCTGACCCACTGGACGTCTCGTCTCGTCTTGTTTTTCTGTTGCTGTGCGACGCAAAACTCCCTCCCTACAGATTCTAGTGTTATAAAAACCAGCTTGATGCACTTTACAGGGCAATCTCATGAAAACACGTCCTGCTCACACAGTAAATCAAAATCAAAAAGACAAGAAAATGACTTTTAGGTCATTAAGATTTTTTGCTAATTGAGTATTTTTGTAATTCCCATTAGTTTTTCATTGCGATAATATATTTTCAGTTAGATTAAATGCATAGGCAGTACAACAAATACTATCTTTATGTACAAATACATTTGAAAAAAAATAAATAAAAATTATATATATATATATATATATATATATATATATTCACACACACACTCACAGACACACACTCACTCACTCGCACACAGACACGCGCACACATACACTCGCACACAGACACTCGCACACGCACACACACTCACTCACTCACAGGCACAGACTCACTCACTCACACACACTGACTCGCACACACACATTCACTCACAGACACACACACACACACTCACTCACTCACAGACACACTTACACACACTCACTCGCACACACACATTCACTCACAGACACACACACACACACACACACACACACACACACACACACACACACACACACACACACACACACACACACACACACACACACATTCACTCACAGACACACACACACACACTATCTCCCTCTCCCTCTCTCTCTCTCTCTCTCTCTCTCTCTCACACACACACACTCACTCACTCACAGGCACAGTCACACACATACTCACACACACACACACACACATACTCACACACTTTCACTCACTCACTCACTCACTCACAGACACAGTCACACAGACTTACTCACAGACACACACATACTCACACACTCACTCACTCACACACACACTGACTCACACACACATTCACTCACAGACACACACACACTCACTCACTCACATACTCACACACAGACACACATACTCACACACACACACACACACACACACACATTCACACATTCACTCACTCACACACTCACTCACTCTCTCACACACACACACACTCACTCACAGACACACATTCACTCACAGACACACTCACACACACACAGACACACACACACATATATATTTTGCATTACAAGACATTAGAGGTAATGTGCTTTATCATAAAGAATAAAGTCACAAATCTTAATGGTTCTTATAATAGTCTTCCTTTCTGATTTTGGGATGAAATGTGACTTGGACGTGTCTTGAGAGATTTCATGAGATTCACTAATACCCACAAACACTTCATACATATAATAGAAAATACATATTTCTAAATACACTATGACTTTCATACTCTTTTGTTGAGTATTGTTGAGTAAAAATATCTGCCAACGGGGTCAGAAAAATAATATTGTTTTCCCTCAGATATGAAGAGTCAGCGGCTGTTTGATCATTCACAACATCATAATCATGATCGCAGCCACTGCTGGTTCACATGCAGTGAAGTCTGTCTTGAGTGAGTTTCAGCTGCTCTTAAAGGGATAGTTCACCCAAAAATTAAGATTCAGATTCGTCCAAACCCGTGAGACCTTCGTTCATCTTCAGAACACAAATGAAGATATTTCTGATGAAATCCGAGAGCTCTGACCCTCCATAGACAGCAGTTTAATGAACACTTTCAAGGGCTAGAAAGGAAGTAAAGACATCGTTAAAATAGTTTATGTGGCTCAACCTTAATGTAATGAAGCCACAAGAATACTTTAGTGCGCAAAAACAAACAAAAATAACGACTTTATTCAACAATTTCTTTGTTTCTTCAACCTGACGTTGTAAATACAGTGCAGAGCTTCCTAGTTCTACACCAGAACGCCGGCTTACCATTGGCCGAAGCTGTTCATGTGACACACGAGCTGACCAACGTCAACAGCGTAGGAGACTTGACACTGACGAGAAGAAATTGTTGAATAAAGTCATAACAAGGATAAGGTTGAGCCACTGGAGTCTTTACTTCCTTTCTGGCCCTTGAAAGTGTTCATTAAACTGCTGTCTATGGAGGGTCAGAGCTCTCGGATTTTCTCAGAAATATCTTCATTTGTGTTCTGAAGATGAACGAAGTTCTCACAGGTTTGGACGACATGAGGAATTAATGACAGGATTTACATTTTTGGGTGAACTATCCCTTTAAGATCCTTCACCTGAGCTCACAGGCTCAGTTCTCCAATCCAGAGCCAGCTGGCTGGTTAGTTTCCTTCTCAAACAATCTCTAGAGACAAATAGAGCCGGAGTTTTGCAGTAAGGACAGACGAAGTGTGTGTTTGTGTTTCTCAAGTGCACTTGATAAGCTGTGACGGACTCTTTCGGTGCTGCTCGTATGAACTGAGTGCTTGTAGCGTTCAAACCGTTCTCATTTATTCTAATGAGGATATACCCGCATTAATATTAGCGATCATAAGCACTAAACAGTACGCAGGTTCAGCTTTGGGTTGTACAAGCAGAATGACGTTCATCCGCTCGGCACAGACACCGAGATCCTTCACATGCTTTTTAACGGTTGAGCACAAAATGCCTTCATATCTCTCGCAAATAAGATAACGTTTTAATGCTATATTAATAAAATAGACCTATAACTTAATAAATGTCTATAATTTCAATGAAATTCACTCGTAGATCTATATGTAGCGCACTATTTTTGTGAATCTCAAATGTGCTTTTAATCAATAAATTTTAAGAAGTTCTTTTCCCCGTTGCCGTTTTGTTGTCATTATGAATCTTCCATATTTCTTTTCACCAATCAGCATTGTCTGATTAACAGAAGTTTTTCTTTAAGATGGAAAAAAGACAGTTTATATACAGTGAGGAAAATAAGTATTTGAACACCCTGCTATTTTGCAAGTTCTCCCACTTGGAAATCATGGAGGGGTCTGAAATTGTCATCGTAGGTGCATGTCCACTGTGAGAGACATAATCAAAAAAAAAAATCCAGAAATCACAATATATGATTTTTTTACTATTTATTTGTATGATACAGCTGCAAATAAGTATTTGTGAACACCTGTCTATCAGCTAGAAATCTGACCCTCAAAGACCTGTTAGTCTGCCTTTAAAATGTCCACCTCCACTCCATTTATTATCCTAAATTAGATGCACCTGTTTGAGGTCGTTAGCTGCATAAGAATCCAACTACTAACATGGCCAAGACCAAAGAGCTTTCCAAAGACACTAGAGACAAAATTGTACACCTCCACAAGGCTGGAAAGGGCTACGGGGAAATTGCCAAGCAGCTTAGTGAAAAAAGGTCCACTGTTGGAGCAATCATTAGAAAATGGAAGAAGCTAAACATGACTGTCAATCTCCCTCGGACTGGAGCTCCATGCAAGATCTCACCTCGTGGGGTCTCAATGATCCTAAGAAAGGTGAGAAATCAGCCCAGAACTACACGGGAGGAGCTGGTCAATGACCTGAAAAGAGCTGGGACCACCGTTTCCAAGGTTACTGTTGGTAATACACTAAGACGTCATGGTTTGAAATCATGCATGGCACGGAAGGTTCCCCTGCTTAAACCAGCACATGTCAAGGCCCGTCTTAAGTTTGCCAATGACCATTTGGATGATCCAGAGGAGTCATGGGAGAAAGTCATGTGGTCAGATGAGACCAAAATAGAACTTTTTGGTCATAATTCCACTAAACGTGTTTGGAGGAAGAAGAATGATGAGTACCATCCCAAGAACACCATCCCTACTGTGAAGCATGGGGGTGGTAGCATCATGCTTTGGGGGTGTTTTTCTGCACATGGGACAGGGCGACTGCACTGTATTAAGGAGAGGATGACCGGGGTCATGTATTGCGAGATTTTGGGGAACAACCTCCTTCCCTCAGTTAGAGCATTGAAGATGGGTCGAGGCTGGGTCTTCCAACATGACAATGACCCGAAGCACGCAGCCAGGATAACCAAAGAGTGGCTCTGTAAGAAGCATATCAAGGTTCTGGCGTGGCCTAGCCAGTCTCCAGACCTAAACCCAATAGAGAATCTTTGGAGGGAGCTCAAACTCTGTGTTTCTCAGCAACAGGCCAGAAACCTGACTGATCTAGAGAAGATCTGTGTGGAGGAGTGGGCCAAAATCCCTCCTGCAGTGTGTGCAAACCTGGTGAAAAACTACAGGAAACGTTTGACCTCTGTAATTGCAAACAAAGGCTACTGTACCAAATATTAATATTGATTTTCTCAGGTGTTCAAGTACTTATTTGCAGCTGTATCATACAAATAAATAGTTAAAAAATCATATATTGTGATTTCTGGATTTTTTTTTAGATTATGTCTCTCACAGTGGACATGCTCCTACGATGATAATTTCAGACCCCTCCATGATTTCCAAGTGGGAGAACTTGCAAAATACCAGGATGTTCAAATACTTATTTTCCTCACTGTAGGTAATAAAAGTTTGGGCTCGGTCAGATTTGTTTAATGTTTTGAAAGAAGTCTCACCAGGAGTTTATTTGATCAAACACAGAAATATTGTCAAATATTTTTTACAATGTAAAACAACGGTTTTCTATGTGAATATATAGTAAAGTGTAATTTATTACTGTGATCAAAGCTGAATTTATCATCATTACTCCAGTATTCAGTGTCACATGATCCTTCAGAAATCATTCTCATTTGATGATTAGCTCAAGAAACATTTATGATCAGTGTTGAAACTAGGGCTGGGCGATATGACTGAAAACTGTATGACGATATAAGTGTTTCATATTGATAATTATTTATATTTTTATGACCTATTTAAAATAAGGACCAGGAGAAAAATATATTACATTTAAACATTTCTATTTTAAACTTAACCTTCCTCTGATTATAATCCCATCAGTTATAACGGCAGAAATGTCAACACGACCATGGAAAACACTCAAATAATTGAAATGTAAACAAGTCTAAAATCACAATGTGCTGTGTTGCAGCTGCAGATGTTGTTGGACGTTAGACAAGTGCTCCAAAGGATGAGCGCGGCTAAGGTGGTAAAAGAAGTTTGTGGTATTACCAGTCTTGGTGGGGACGACGGTCTTGCATAATTTGCAGATGACATTGGTCTGACTACGGTCACTTATAAAATCCCAAAAACTGCCATACTGGCGAGCTGACTTGTTTTCCTGTTTTATCAACAATTTCCTCGCTCGCTGCGGCACTCATTTTCCACTTGTCACTCCATGCCGGTTCTGTTACTGGCCCGGTCTCAAATGGCACACTTCATGTGCACTTTAGGTCTTGTGGACTTACAATGGTCGCTGTGTGCGCTTGTCTGTTAAAGGGGTTAGTTCACCCAAAAATGAAAATTCTGTCATTAATGACTTACCCTCATGTCGTTGGACACCCGTCAGACCTCCGTTCATCTTCGGAACACAAAGTAAGATATTTTAGTTGAAATCCGATGGCTCAGAAAGGCCTCCATTGGCACAATGCACTTTACACTCTCAAGACCCATAAAAGCTACTAAAGACATTGTTACAAAGTCCATCTCACTACAGTGCTTCTCCAATAACTTTATGAAGCGACGAGAATAGTTTTTATGCGCAAAAAAAACCTAAATAACGACTTATATAGTGATGACCGATTTCAAAACACCGCTTCATGAAGCTTCGAAGCGTTATGAATCAGTGAGTTAATTCAGCGTTTGGATCGCCAAAGTCACGTGATTTCCATAGACAGTAAAAGAGATGGACACAGCGACCCCATAGACTTCACTGAAAAAAATTGTCATGTAGAAGCACTCACTTCCTGATGGCTGATGTACTGTGAGCCTCGGACTGAGCTTGACGACGTACATGTGACGTTAGCAACCAGTCTGACAGTTGTTGCCTTCTAGTAGTTGTGCAAAGTGAAATCTAAATCACGTCGTTGAAATATTTTGTCCCGTTGCTTTTGGCTCTCTATGGTCTTCTCGACATGCTTCTCCCTTGACTTTATCGGACTTTATGCCTCCACGCCCCCCCGATTGCCTCATAGACAGTAAAAGATTGCCTTCGAGCTTCTCCTCGGGTCTATACGGTACAGCGCGACGGAGTTGCGTGGTTATGACGCAATCGTTAGCCTATTTTTTTACAAAAACGTCTTCTACGGGGCAATAGTGTAAGATACAAGATAATGGAGCATTTTATACATTGTCCTGTTTGTTTATAAATAAACAATGGACAAATTGAGTCTTTAAACGCCTCAGATGTAAAGATATTCGTTGTCAAAGTGAGGCCAAAATGAATGGGAGTCAATGGGATGCTAACAGCAGGTGATGGCTTGGTTAGCAATGGCTGCCCCTATGGAAGGTACGCTTTCCGGATGTAGGATTACCCCCTTGGTGATTTCAGCAGTTTGGCGGTTTGACACGCGATCCGAATCATGATTCGACTCACTGATTCATAACGCTCCGAAGCTTCATGAAGCGGTGTTTTGAAATCGGTCATCACTATATAAGTCGTTATTTAGGTTTTTTTTGCGCATAAAAACTATTCTCGTCGCTTCATAAAGTTATTGTAGAACCACTGTAGTGAGATGGACTTTGTAACGATGTCTTTAGTAGCTTTTATGGGTCTTGAGAGTGTAAAGTGCATTGTGCCAATGGAGGCCTTTCTGAGCCATCGGATTTCAACTAAATTATCTTCATCTTACGGGTCTTACGGGTGTCCAACGACATGAGGGTAAGTCATTAATGACAGAATTTTCATTTTTGGGTGAACTAACCTTTTAAGGCCATAGGGTGTCCCATTCTTCATTAAGGCTTAAAGAAGGGTGCTCGTGAGCGCCCCCTTTGGGGCTGCTATGTGCCCTCGATGTGCACTTCAGCTGAGCCCGCAAGTTTGCGAGCTACACAGCGGACTTCTACCCGGGAGTCAAAGCGGCATTACGTCATGAAAGTGTGGACTCAGAGGAAGACCGTGAGGGTTTAGGGTGCCATTTGGGACAGGGCCACTGAAGAATCCAACACGAGACATCGATATGGCGCAACCAAACCTGATACTGTTACATGATTGACTGTTAGCCTGTCACTCCCTACATTGCTTGGTTACCAGGGGCCGGTTGCACCAGTTGTGCGTAAGTTACAACTTAGCCTAGTTTTGACGTAAATGGGCACTAAGATGCAACTTACACACTACTAAATATTTTTGCGTTGCACCATTAAACTTAGTTGAAGCGTAACTTTACGTATAAATTAAATATTTACGGAAGCCTCCGATCAGGAGTAATGGTTGGAACAATAAAGCCGATTGACTGAACTGCATAATAAGGTTTTACATGAAAGGCTTCAATTCTTTACACATATATGCTGAAATTTACACTCGCTTACATTTTAAGAGAGAAAACATTATGTGAATAGATTACTTTATTTGCAGCTCTTCAACACGAAACCATCTAAAACTGTGCGCGCCGCTGCGTGAATCTGTCCCATCGGTCCGTGTTGTGCATGTCATGATGTCAAATAAAATCAGTCATAATCAATAAATGTAATTTCTTATGTTTTTTTTTGTTAGTCAGTATTTATTTATTGATCCTTGTTAATGTCGTTTCATATACTGAATGCTTCTGAATGTTATTTATATATCAAAGCACTTATGTTATTCATGATTAAGTATATTTAATGGAAACATATTTTTACTGATGGTTACGTGAAGCAAAAGAAGTTATAATAATGAAGGACACTGAAATTCACGGTATTTCAACACAACTTTTGCTCACATATTTGAAGGCTGCTATTGGATCATTGAGGGTAAACGTCATATTATGCGACTACGCACTACTTTACGGAGAGCTTACGACCTACTAGTTACGTTCTGCCTTAAGAACAAATGGTGCAACCGAAAAAAGTATAGAGTTAGTTACAAACTATCTAGTAGCTACTAAGCCTCTAGTGTGGACTTTACGTTTACAATTTAAGAAAGAACTTACGAAAAACTGGTGCAACCCTACCCAGAGAGTGAGGGCCTTTGTTCATGCAACCAAACTTGTTTCGCAACCTCTGGTTTCTTCAGACGAAGAACAAAAAAAGATTGAACGTTTTATCGAACGCATTTTTTATTGGTAACGATTACGTGTCTATCGTAATACATATCGTTATGGTTTTATCACCCAACCCCAGTTGAAACCACTTCATATTTTTGTATAGAACAGCATTTATTTGAAATAGAATATTTTGTGACATTATAAATGTCTGTATTGTCACTTTTGGTCAATGTAATGCATTCCTTGGTGGAAAAAATGCCTACTTATTTCTTTAAAGGGATGATTGATTATGATTTCAGTATTTTGTTCGCTGTTTGAGCATAAACAACATCTGCAGAGTTACGACGCTCAAAGTTCAAAGCAAAGGGAAATATTTTCTTTAAAGAAATCGCTTTTTAAGGGCTATAACAAACGGCTGGTAGGGACTACACAAGCTTCCTCCCAGGTTAGTGACATCACTAACCCTGCAATTTACATAAACCCCGCCCCCGGGAACATGCAACGAAGGGGGTGAGATTATCATGACAGAACATGCTAATCAATGAATTGAAGATAGTTAACTCATAAATTCATCAACTATCCCTTCAGAAACATCCCGTCTCATTCTACATGTGGTCACTTCTTCTTGAGTCTCTCCATCATTGTCTGACTCCGGTTTGATTGTAAAATAGGGTGACCAAACGTCCTGTTTTCCCAGGACATGTCCTGTTTTCAAGTCCTGTCCTGGCCCTATATAACAATTTTCTATCCTTACAGAGGGGGTATACTTTAAATGTATTGAAATTAATAAGGAATCTTTGAGTAAACTTAGAGTATCATTTGAGTATCTCATTGCCGGGCAGAATGTCCTGGATTTCGGTTATCAAAATATGGTCACCATAACATAAAAGGCTGAACAGTTTCATTGCCCGTCTGCATGAGGTCTTCAGAGCTGCCAACATGAGCTCTTGAAGCTCCGCCCCATGAACAGCAGCTCATTTGCATTTAAAGGGATTGCCCTTAAAAAGTGACAATTTTAACATGCTATAAAAATGATCTGTGGGGTATTTTGAGCCCAAACTTCACATACACACTCATCTAGCAAAAAGGGGCAATCAACCACCCCTTTAAAATAACATGTGGGCTACTCACACCTCAGCAAATTCAATTTCCATACATATGCATTTGAAATGTGTGAAATAGTGTAATGACCCTCCTTGGCCCGGCTCTCAGTCAGAGTGTGTCTTCTCTCAGCGAGCAGTGGCGTTTTCTCCTCCTGACGGTCAGCTGACAGCAGATCATACACCACACACTGTCCTCCGGAGCCATCTGAACACCATTACTGGTCCTGAAGGGCCGGAGCGCACATGATCCTGCAGAACACACATCATTACCTTTATGCAGGATATTGTACTAATGCCATTATGGATGCTTGTTTCTGACACGAAAAATACAAAAATAATTGTGACGTTTTACAATTCAGACTTTTTTCTTGTGTGAGGAAATAAAAGTAGTCTACGAATTTACTTAAAAAGTAAAATAAGTAATAAGTACCTTTTATGGAGCATCTTTTTTTCCACAATTCTGACTTTTTGTCTCAGAATTCTGAGATATACACTCATAATTGCGAATTGTAAAGTCAGAATTGAGAGATATAAACTTATTTTTCAATTCTGACTCGTATTTGACCGTTTGCAAACAGCCTCCTTTAGCTACGGTTGCTACGACCGAGATCGAGATGGGAGAAACGAAGCTTTTCAAACAATTGGTTCGCAAAATGATTCACTGTGTCGAAGCGTTCGAAACACCACCCGCTGGTGACCCCTGCTGGTCAGAACAGTGTAAATGCAACAAAAGCTCTTGCCAAACATGCATAAAAACAGCTTTTACAAACCCATTGCAAATGTTTTATCGAAAGTATAATCTCAAGTTAACTAATCATAATACCACTAAATATTAAGTGTCTGTATAGTATTCTTTTATTTTTTCAGGTATTGTTTTGTTTGTTCTATGGCTAAACAGAGACTTAACTACTATTTTCCCTTTTAATTATACAAATGCCTCATTAAAATGTCTTCAAATGTGTCAAATTCATCAAAGATCAGGAAAAGATAGAAACTTGTTCAATGATTCGTCAGCGGTGATCCAGTGAAATTTAGAAACGTTTCGAAACAGTTATGAAGTAAAAAAAAAAAAGCATCGTTTACTGAAATCACGTGACTTTGGACGTTAGACAGACGCTCCGAATCAGTGATTCGAAACAAAAGATTCGTAAAGGTTCCGAAGCTTCATGACAACACAGACAAGACAGAGCAGGTTACTTTTGATATAAAACAAAGTCTCAACTTTCACATTTCTCGTGACAGATCGCTGTAGCGCCTCAGTTCAAGCGGCTCGTGAACTGATCATCTCTTCCTTCTAGTTAATTCATAGCATCAAATAAACATGAATGAACATCAGAAGGAATGTTGTTTCAACCGCGGAACGATGTCATTACACACCGTTTTTCAAGTTCAAGTCCATCGACGTCTACGATGAACTCTCGACTGCTTTGACGGACAAAATGGCGGATTCGGCGGATGGCATATTATGATTGGTCAGATCGCCTGTCAATCAAACTAAAAAAAACCTGCAATTATGAGAAAAGTCAGAATTGTGAGATAGGCAATTATACCTTTATTTATTTATTTATTTATTTATTGCGAGATGTCAGAATTCTGAGGGGAAAAAAGTTTATAATTCCCAATTCTAATAAAAAACGTCCGAATTGAGATTTAAATTCGCAATTGCAAGTTTTACCCCCGGTTTCACAGACAATGCTTAAACTAATCCAAGACTAAAATGCATGTTTGAGCTATTTTAACTGAAAGAATCTTGCACTGACAAATCTTAAAATATGTCAGTGGCATTGTTTTTTCTCAAGATGCACACCAGTAATGTTTTTTTCTTGGGCACGTTTATAAAAGTTATTTAAATGTCCTAATTGAACTAAGGCCTAATCCTGGCTTAGTCTAAGCCCTGTCTGTGAAACCGGGCCATAATGTATTTTTCTATCCTGTTGCTTCTTCCACAACTGTTCGGTTTAATCAGTTTGGACTTGTCTACTGGACTTCAACACAGGTTTATCAGCGAGAGATGCAGAATGACCTATAATGAAGTAAGCCGTCGCACTGAGGCAGAGGATGATGAGTAGGACGGTCCCGGGACCCACGTCCACCGGCGCGCAGGCGTTCGGGCACGCGCAGGGACTCTCCACCCACACCTGCAGGGGCGCGCGCGCGCTGAAGCTCGGGCTGGACGTGACGGAGTGATTCGGGCTGCATCGGTAATGAACCACAGTCTGAGGCTCGCTGTCAGGAAACACTGATGAGAGACAAACAACAGCTGAATATATGACAGACACTGCTTTTACACAGCATGAAACATTTATCTATATTGCTCTGAATTATGAAGGAGGATGAAGTGCCACTCAAAGATCTTGTGAAATCGTTGAGGTCGAGTGCAGTTGTCTTTACTATGTGCTAACAATTATATATTGTTCTCATTATTATGCCTTTTGTTTTTACAGCCATGACACATGATTCACTTTATGAGAGAGTATCATAGTGGACAAAACAATTCTATTTTTATTCCTTTTCCCAGCTGGAGAAATGCTGTAATTTCAAATGCATACAATATCTGCAAAAACAACAACAAATGTTTTGTTGAGGTTTAGGAGCAGCCTAGCATGCATAAGTGCTCATGACTACAGACATGAACTAAAAGACACAATATTTCACCATTAAACAAAATTAACTTAAAATAAAAATGTATAGATAGATAGATAGACAGATAGATAGATAGATAGATAGATAGATAGATAGATAGATAGATAGATAGACAGACAGACAGACAGACAGACAGACAGACAGACAGACAGACAGACAGACAGACAGACAGACAGACTGATAGATAGATAGATAGATAGATAGATAGACAGACAGACAGACAGACAGACAGACAGACAGACAGACAGATAGATAGATAGATAGATTGATAGATAGATAGACAGACAGACAGACCGACAGACAGACAGACAGACAGATAGATAGACAGACAGACAGATAGATAGATAGACAGACAGACAGACAGACAGACAGACCGATCAACAGACAGATAGATAGACAGACAGATGATAGATAGATTGATAGATAGACAGACAGATATATAGATAGACAGACCGATCGACAGACAGATAGATAGATAGACAGACAGATGATAGATAGACAGACAGACAGATAGATAGATAGATAGATAGATAGATAGATAGATAGATAGATAGATAGATAGATAGATAGATAGATAGATAGACAGACAGATGATAGATAGATTGATAGATAGACAGACAGACCGATTGACCGACAGACAGACAGATAGATAGATAGATAGATAGATAGACAGACAAATATATATATAGATAGACAGACCGACAGATAGATAGATATATTGATAGATAGACAGACAGATATATAGATAGACAGACCGATCGACAGACCGATAGATAGACAGACAGACAGACAGACAGAAAGACAGATAGATTGATAGATAGATAGATAGATAGATAGATAGATAGATAGATAGATAGATAGATAGATAGATAGATAGACAGACAGACCGATCGACCGACCGACAGACAGACAGATAGATAGACAGACAGACAGACAGACAGATAGATAGATAGACAGACAGACAGACAGACAGACCGATCAACAGACAGACAGATAGATAGACAGACAGATAGATAGACAGACAGATAGATAGACAGATGATAGATAGATTGATAGATAGACAGACAGACAGATGATAGATAGACAGACAGACAGACAGACAGACAGATAGATAGATAGATAGATAGATAGATAGATAGATAGATAGATAGATAGATAGATAGATAGATAGATAGATAGATAGATAGATAGATAGATAGATAGACAGACAGATAGACCGATCAACAGACAGACAGATAGATAGACAGACAGATGATAGATAGACAGACAGACAGACAGACAGACAGACAGACAGATAGATAGATAGATAGATAGATAGATAGATAGATAGATAGATAGATAGATAGATAGATAGATAGATAGATAGATAGATAGATAGATAGATAGATAGATAGATAGATAGATAGATAGATAGATAGATAGATAGATAGATAGACAGACAGACAGACAGATAGACCGATCAACAGACAGACAGATAGATAGACAGACAGATGATAGATAGACAGACAGACAGACAGATAGATAGATAGATAGATAGATAGATAGATAGATAGATAGATAGATAGATAGATAGATAGATAGATAGATAGATAGATAGATAGATAGATAGATAGATAGATAGATAGATAGATAGATAGATAGATAGATAGATAGATACAGGGAGTGCAGAATTATTAGGCAAATGAGTATTTTGACCACATCATCCTCGTTATGCATGTTGTCTTACTCCAAGCTGTATAGGCTGGAAAGCCTACTACCAATTAAGCATATTAGGTGATGTGCATCTCTGTAATGAGAAGGGGTGTGGTCTAATGACATCAACACCCTATATCAGGTGTGCATAATAATTAGGCAACTTCCTTTCCTTTGGCAAAATGGGTCAAAAGAAGGACTTGACAGGCTCAGAAAAGTCAAAAATAGTGAGATATATTGCAGAGGGATGCAGCAGTCTTAAAATAGCCAAGCTTCTGAAGCGTGATCATCGAACAATCAAGCGTTTCATTTAAAATAGTCAACAGGGTCGCAAGAAGCGTGTGGAAAAACCAAGGCGCAAAATAACTGCCCGTGAACTGAGAAAAGTCAAGCGTGCAGCTGCCAAGATGCCACTTGCCACCAGTTTGGCCATATTTCAGAGCTGCAACATCACTGGAGTGCCCAAAAGCACAAGGTGTGCAATACTCAGAGACATGGCCAAGGTAAGAAAGGCAGAAAGTCGACCACCACTGAACAAGACACACAAGCTGAAACGTCAAGACTGGGCCAAGAAATATCTCAAGACTGATTTTTCTAAGGTTTTATGGACTGATGAAATGAGAGTGAGTCTTGATGGGCCAGATGGATGGGCCCGTGGCTGGATTGGTAAAGGGCAGAGAGCTCCAGTCCGACTCAGACGCCAGCAAGGTGGAGGTGGAGTACTGGTTTGGGCTGGTATCATCAAAGATGAGCTTGTGGGGCCTTTTCGGGTTGAGGATGGAGTCAAGCTCAACTCCCAGTCCTACTGCCAGTTTCTGGAAGACACCTTCTTCAAGCAGTGGTACAGGAAGAAGTCTGCATCCTTCAAGAAAAACATGATTTTCATGCAGGACAATGCTCCATCACACGCGTCCAAGTACTCCACAGCGTGGCTGGCAAGAAAGGGTATAAAAGAAGAAAATCTAATGATATGGCCTCCTTGTTCATCTGATCTGAACCCCATTGAGAACCTGTGGTCCATCATCAAATGTGTGATTTACAAGGAGGGAAAACAGTACACCTCTCTGAACAGTGTCTGGGAGGCTGTGGTTGCTGCTGCACGCAATGTTGATGGTGAACAGATCAAAACACTGACAGAATCCATGGATGGCAGGCTTTTGAGTGTCCTTGCAAAGAAAGGTGGCTATATTGGTCACTGATTTGTTTTTGTTTGGTTTTTGAATGTCAGAAATGTATATTTGTGAATGTTGAGATGTTATATTGGTTTCACTGGTAAAAATAAATAATTGAAATGGGTATAAATTTGTTTTTTGTTAAGTTGCCTAATAATTATGCACAGTAATAGTCACCTGCACACACAGATATCCCCCTAAAATAGCTAAAACTAAAAACCACTTCCAAAAATATTCAGCTTTGATATTAATGAGTTTTTTGTGTTCATTGACAACATGGTTGTTGTTTAATTATTAATGTTGTAAAATGAATCCTCAAAAATACAACTTGCCTAATAATTCTGCACTCCCTGTAGATAGATAGATAGATAGATAGATAGATAGATAGATAGATAGATAGATAGATAGATAGATAGATAGATAGATAGATAGATAGATAGATAGATAGATAGATAGATAGATAGATAGACAGATAGACCGATCAACAGACAGACAGATAGATAGACAGACAGACAGACAGACAGACAGACAGACAGATAGATAGATAGATAGATAGATAGATAGATAGATAGATAGATAGATAGATAGATAGATAGATAGATAGATAGATAGATAGATAGATAGATAGATAGATAGATAGATAGATAGATAGATAGATAGATAGATAGATAGATAGATAGATAGATAGATAGACAGACAGATAGACCGATCAACAGACAGACAGACAGATGATAGATAGACAGACAGACAGACAGACAGACAGACAGACAGATAGATAGATAGATAGATAGATAGATAGATAGATAGATAGATAGATAGATAGATAGATAGATAGATAGATAGATAGATAGATAGATAGATAGATAGATAGATAGATAGATAGATAGATCGTTTACTGTAATAAGACACAGAGAGTGTCTTCTGTGAGTCGTTATAGCTGAATGTATTGCCCTCGTGTCTGCCGTAGCTCAAGTATTGAGTGATGAAGCTGTTGTCCTGATGAATCCTAAAAACAGAGTTTCAGCATCTCAACATCTACAGATAAGACTGACAATGAGTTCACAATGAAATATTCTGAGCTTGTATCCAGTGTTGGGGGTAACGCATTACAAGTAACTTGAGTTTCAGTAATCAGTAATCAGATTACTTTTTCAAGTAACTAGTAAAGTAACGCATTACTTTTCAAATTTACAACAACATATCTGAGTTACTTTTTCACATTTATTTGACTGACAGCTCTCCTGTCCCCATGTTGAGAGAAATCGAGAGGCGTTGTGTGTAAACATGATGGTTATTGTAGTTCTAGACTAAATGTGAGCATTTACTCATCTCACTTACAAAATAAAGATTCAGTACTCCTCAAAATGAATAAAACCAGTCAAATGCAAAATCAGAGTACTACACAAACCTCAAATAATTAAATGTTAAATAAAACAAATATTGTTATGCATTTAATCTACCTTTATTGACCAATGTCTTGCTGCTGACCTTTGATGATTCAGTTAAACCATGAGCAAAGATTACTAGATTTTGTTTTTATTGGTAAAACTTTTTCTCCTGCGTCCTATTCTTCCATTATCTAGAATGGCAGCACATGTTTACCTCAGCCTGAGGCTTATTATTTCAATTTTGGTATGAAGACATTTGCACAAAAATATAACTTTTTTTGCTATTAAAAAACAAAACAAAAAAACAAGCCCAGCCCAGGTGAGAAAAAGTAACGCAAAAGTAACGTAACGCATTACTTTTCTTAAAAAGTAACTAAGTAACTCAATTAGTCACTTTTTAAGAGAGTAACGCAATATTGTAATGCATTACTTTTCAAAGTATCTTTCCCCAACACTGCTTGTATCCATGCATCCTAACTGTTTTTGTGTTACTACTAAGCACAGGTGCTGACCTGACCTTCTAATGACACAGGCGGCCACATCTGTGCAGTCGGTGGCGCTGAAGCGCTCGGGCTGTGAGAAGGCCACACACGGGCTGAAGGACAGCAGCTCATCCGTGTCCGGCGGCGCTGACGGCAGGGGCTTCAGCCGCTGTAAGAACCCGTCCTCATCCGCCACTGAGCCCAGATTGATGAGCCCGGATCCGTCCCGCATCAGACATTTACACTGGTTCACTTTAATACAGCCGCTGTGTGGAGGATCCGCTGCGATGAGGCCTAAAGAGAAATAAAGCAGAGTCAGAGCTGAGAGAACCATAGCGGACATTCACTGAGTCTGACCACTAACTCACCGCAGCACTGACCACTAACACACCAGTGATGATAATGAACATCAGTGTGTGAGATTCCAGCAGAGCTCACGCCAACAACACAAGAGCTCATCTATCTATCTATCTATCTATCTATCTATCTATCTATCTATCTATCTATCTATCTATCTATCTATCTATCTATCTATCTATCTATCTATCTATCTATCTATCTATCTATCTATCTATCTATCTATCTATCTATCTATCTATCTATCTATCTGTCTGTCTGTCTGTCTGTCTGGCTGTCTGTCTGTCTATCTATCTATCTGTTTGTCTATCTATCTATCTATCTGTCCGTCCGTCCGTCCATTTATCTATCTATCTATCTATCTATCTATCTATCTATCTATCTATCTATCTATCTATCTATCTATCTATCTATCTATCTATCTATCTATCTATCTATCTATCTATCTATCTATCTATCTATCTATCTATCTATCTGTCTGTCTGTCTGTCTGTCTGTCTGTCTGTCTGTCTGTCTGTCTGTCTGTCTGTCTATCTATCTATCTATCTATCTATCTATCTATCTATCTATCTATCTATCTATCTATCTGTCTGTCTGTCTGTCTGTCTGGCTGTCTGTCTGTCTATCTATCTATCTGTTTGTCTATCTATCTATCTATCTGTCCGTCCGTCCGTCCATTTATCTATCTATCTATCTATCTATCTATCTATCTATCTATCTATCTATCTATCTATCTATCTATCTATCTATCTATCTATCTATCTATCTATCTATCTATCTATCTATCTATCTATCTATCTATCTATCTATCTATCTATCTGTCTGTCTGTCTGTCTGTCTGTCTGTCTGTCTGTCTGTCTGTCTGTCTGTCTGTCTGTCTATCTATCTATCTATCTATCTATCTATCTATCTATCTATCTATCTATCTATCTATCCGTCATTCCATCCATCCAGTCTTCAGTGTTACATGACCCTTCAGAAATCATTCTAAGTACAAGCATTAAATATAAATCACTATAAGCAATTTTGATCTAATAATGGAAGGTAATGTACAGGACAGTGGCCAGTCTGATGTATGGAGCCGTATTTAATATGTGTACAAATAAGAGTTTAGTCTATAGCCTAAGTCATCCTATCTTTCCAAGAACATACTGTACATTAAATTGCCAAAATTATTGGGACACTCCTACAAATCATTGAATTCAGGTGTCCCAAACACTTCATGGCCACAGATGTATAAATCAAGCACTGGGCATGCAGGCGCTTCTACATCTGTGAAAGAATGGGTCGCTCTCAGGAGCTCGTGAACTCAAGCGTGGTACCGTGATCGGTTGCCACCTGTGCAGTAAAGTCCATTCAGGAAATGAGGGGGGATGATGGGGTGGGGTTGTTTTTCAGGGGTTGGGCTTGGCCCCTTAGTTTCAGTGAGAGGAACTCTTAATGCTTCACCAAGACATTTTGGACAATTTCATGCTCCCAACTTTGTGTGAACAGTTTGGGGACGGCCCCTTCCTGTTCCAACATGACTGCGTACCAGTGCACGAGCGTTGGTCCATAACGACATGGATGAGCGAGTTTGGTGTGCTGGCCTGCACAGAGTCCTGACCTCAACCCGATAGAACACCTTTGGGATGAATTAGAGCGGAGACTGAGAGCCAGGCCTTCTCATCCAACATCAGTGCCTGACCTCACAAATGCACTTCTAGAAGAATTCCCATAAACACACTCCTAAACCTTGTGGAAAGCCTTCCCAGAAGAGTAAGCTGTTAGAGCTGCAAAGAGTGGGCCGACTCCATATTAAACCCTACGGATTAAGAATGGGATATCATTAAAGTTCATGTGCATGTAAAGGCAGATGTCCCAAAAATGTTGGCAGTATAGTGTATTTCATATGTGTTTAGGCTACACTCATTTTTAGGGGTGCATCGAATTATTATACCACACGAAAAAAATATATATATTAATTTCTCAAATTACCCTTTAAATCAGGCGGAGCTGTAGACTGATGAGCGCATTGATGCCTTAGATTAAATACACACACTAGCCCATAGACTAGAGTTAGTATAATACGTAGAATGGCGATTTGCATAAAAGTAATTGGTACGTAATAATTATTTTAAATAATATTTTATTATTTAGTTATCAGTGTCTATGTCAATATAAGTTATTATCGGGATATGTGCTAAAACGACATAGTGACATAAAAAAACACGAAATATACACTGCGTCACATCACGTGATACCTGTTACTCTTCTCAGCGCTGCTAGAATGGACCAATCACAGTGCGAGTCAGCGAAATTGTCATTTGATCTGATGGATTTATTTTATTATTATTATTATTTTTTAGTAAATCAGCTATGAATCATTAGAATGTACGGATTCTAACAATTATGCTCTTCCATGAGGAAGAGGACAAAATAAAACCGACCTATGATTTGACTGTTACTGATCTGTTAGCCGCTCAGCGCCCCCTAGAGGAATACACAGAAACGGTTGGAAAAAGACAAACACACACACACACTGGCCTCTGAGGAGCGCCTGATGCCTCGGGGATTCCGCCTCTTTCTCCGTTTACAACATGGATTTCAACGTGAGGAAACTCGCTTCAGATGCTGGGATATTCTTCTCTCGGGCTGTTCAGGTAAAAAGGCCCGTTTATGGGTAAATATGCGAGTTTAAACGCAACGGTCAGAGTGTCGGTGATAGTTGATGTGTAGCGCGTGACACTGCGTTTACACCAAAACAAGAAACCGTTTCACTGATATCATCACAAGTCCATCCAGTGTATATTAAAAAAACATTAGTTATTAACAACAGTTACACAGGGATATGTGGCTTATTTATACATTTCAGGCTGTTTGTTATTATTTTGATGCGTTTCCTCTCAGGGATAATGTACATTTTCGTTACTTTTACTCCAGTTTACAGAGGAGAAACTGGGACAGGCTGAGAAGACCGAGCTGGACACTCACTTTGAGAGTCTGCTGACCAGAGCCGACTGCACCAGAAACTGGACCGAAAAAATCTACAGACAGACCGAAGTTCTGCTGCAGCCGAACCCTGGTAAGACACACACACACACACACACACACACACACACACACACACACACACACACACACACACACACACACACACACACACACACACACACCCACCCACCCCTGCTGGAAGGGTCCTGCCTCAGTTAAAGGGACAGGTCACCCAAAAATGAAAATACTGTCATCATGTACTCGCCCTCAAGTTGTTCCAAACCCGTATGAGTTTCTTTGTTCTGCTGAACACAAATTCCATCCATCCATCCATCCATCCATCCATCCATCCATCAAAATGTGATCATTTGGTCTGGAGCCCTGACTGATTATTTGTCTGTTTGTGCGGCAGGTTCTCGCATCGAAGAGTACCTGTATGAAAAGCTTGACCGGAAGGTTCCACCGCGGGCCACTAATGGAGAAATATTAGGCCAGTTCATGCTGGAGGCAGCGAAGGAGTTTGGAGCAGGAACCCCTTATGGTAAGAATCCAAACTCGACATGTTCACCATTCATATTGTTTTTGTGTCTTCACAATTTGCAATAATCCAAATTTTTTGTATCAATACTTGTTAAAGGCACAATATGTAACTTTTCGTTGCTTATACAAAACAAAGGCGTAGCTTGATGACGCCTTGATTTTGCGGAATCATGGGAGTTGTCTTCACATCTACAGCCGGTGGAAAAGAATCCGATGGGCAGAAATCATATTCATGGATGAGCTACTGTATTAAAGGGATAGTTCACCCAAAAATGAAAATTAGCCCATGATTTACTCACCCTCAAGTCATCCGAGGTGTGTATGACATTCTTCTTTCAGACGAATAAAATCTGAGTTATATTAAGAAAATGTTCTGGCTAATCTAAGCATTATAATAGCAGTAATAGTTGAAGTCCATAAAGAAATGCATCTGTCCGTCAAATAACTGCTCCACGCGGCTCCGGGGGTTAATAAAGGCCTTCTGAAGCGAATCGATGCGTTTGTGTATCAGGAAGATAAATATCCATATTTGAAAATGTATTTCATTTTTTTCTATGGCTCTGCATCAGCCGCCCCCCGCGCCATCACTTCCGGCAAATAAGGTCAAAATACATGCAAAATACCGGTGCTATAGATATATACATAGAATCCTCATTAGTGCCTGCACCGATCGGTCGAATGAGGCATCTACGTATATATATATCTTTGATCGCTCCAGTATTTTGACCTTATTCGCCGGACGTTATGGAGCTGGGAATACTAGATGACATTTGTCTGATAAAAGGTAAAAAAAAACATAAATACTGTTGGGTTTCTCGCAGAAACCGATCGTTTCGTGTCTTAAGACATCAATGTGTCGCCACGAGCCGCATGGTTTAATAAGGATTCGTATGTCTATGTGTTTTTACTCTCATTGCTCTCATACTCTAAAATATCCCCATTGACATCATTATACGACTATCACACTGCAACCGTTCAGTTAAAAGTCTTCATTTGTGTTCAACTGAAGAAACAAAGACACCTACATTTTGGATGCCGTAGTATGAAGTAGTATGTAGTATTACTGTAGTATGAAGCAGGGCGGGGCCGAAAGCTGTAGGAGCGGAACGAGGCCACTGGAGCGATTGCTAATTGAACATTTTTTGGCGGTCGCCAAAATGAATTTTATGTCCCGCCAAAGCCTTATATGATCAGTTATTATGATTTATGAGTGATGTAGATGACTGCTGCGCTTGGGACAGGATGCATGTTAACTAAGGGAGAGAACGAGCAGAGAGCTCCTCCTCTCGCTGTCTTCAAACTAAGCACGTCTTAGCTCTTTCTCACACACACATTAATCTAAATCAACTCAACTGACGCAATGGTAAAAGGTCGGAAGACCGAATCCATGTTGCATGTGGCTCATTCAGACAATTTTTGTTTAACTTTAATTCACCCTTCGCCGCGAGTTTGATTGACAGGTGATCTGACCAATCACATCGCCGAATCTGCCGGTTTGTCCGACAAAGCAGTCAGGAGAGTTAGTAGATTAACGTCGGTGGACTTGAATTTGAAAAACTGTGTTTACTGACGTCTTTCCGTGGTTGAAACAACATTTCTTTTAGTGTTCATTCATGTTAATTTGATGCTTTTCAATGAACTAGAAGGAAGAGATGATCGGTTCACGAGCAGCTTTAACTGAGGCGCTATAGCGATCACCACTTTTTTGGCGGCCTGCAAAACAAATTTTTGTCCCGCCAAAGCCTAATTTGATGAGTTATTGTGATTTATGAGGGATGTAGAATAGATGCTGGATCAAAGAGCTCTCTGGGTCTTCAAAATAATCACTGTGTTGTTAGCTGTTAGCTCTTTCTCATATTTCACATATTAATCCAAATCAAAAGGTTGGAAGACCGAAACCATGTTGCACGTGGCACATTCTGACAATTTTTTCCTAGAATTACCACTGGGTGTGAATTGCGCTCAAAAAACATTGACTCTTCTCTGACCAGCTGACATAAAGCATACTTTCAATAAATGGGAAACAAATTATATTCAATTATGAAGTGTTTTCTGTGTGTTGACATCTTTCGCGATGTTCTAACAGATGGGATTCGCACACAACGCGTCTGCTAATGTCCGATTCGTGACCTAATGACTCCTTTGAACCGAATCATTTTAACGACTGGTTAGAACAGTGGTTCTCAACCTTTTTTCAGTGATGTACCCCCCTGTGAAATATTTTTTCAGCCAAGTACCCCCTAACCAGCGCAAAGCATTTTTGGTTGGAAAAAAAAGACTTAAAACAGAGCATTGTGCCATCAGTGTCTGATTTATTAAACTTTGGAACAGATAAACACATAAATTCAAACATTTGAAAAAAATTAACTATTTCGAACATTTTAAATGATGATAATCCATAACTAAATTTATTGCAAATATTTCTCATCACTAAAATATAGTGATTCAAACTAATGTAGTGTAAACAGTGACCATATTTCTGAAATGGAAACCGGGGACATTTCCTATTTGATGGTCAAAATATCACTCAAATCTAATTTATTATATTTTAATTAAAAAACAGGGACAATACATTTTTGAATGTTTTTTGTTGTTGTTGTGGAGTCCTATTATATTAGTATATTATTATTATTAACATTAATCAGTATTATGATTTAGTTTGATTATTAGGATTTTTGGTCTGGATAATACAATAAAAAAACACAAAAAACAAACAAACAATTAAAACAGTTATTGGTAAGCTAACCATTTAAAATAAGCAGTTCAAAACAATATTGTAACATGATGTAACAAAAACACATCACAAAAATAAAACATAAATATGATAAATAAAACTATTCAACAAATATTGTAACATTTTATAATTGTATTTAAGTTTATACTATATAAATTACTTTTTTTACTTCAAAAGTTTTGTTACGTTTATGCTTGAAGAAAATAATTCTTACTGTCCTTAATTGGTCTTGTTATTTAGCATTTTAGGATTATTTTATGCAGAAAGTATATGTATTCTGCACATGTATTGGTTGCAGTGTAATTGTTTGGGGTTAGGGTTAAGGTTTTTATATTTAAGTTATAGTTCAGATCACTGCGTTGTGACTGCGGAACTTTTGGGGACAAATCAATTCCGCACCTTGTTGAGGCTCTGTTATAAAGCACATACAATATTACTTTAAATTAAAAACGATTGTTACGAAGTTACTACCTTGAAAGCGACAACGAGGTTTCTTTTGATATTTGACGATAATGGCGCTCTGTCTGCTCTCGACTCGGTACGTTCTTACATGAAGTAGTAGCGGGCGGCGCGCACGCTGCAAAGTAGAGTCAGCGTAGCAGCTGTACGTTGGTTGGGCGCTTTTTTCCAATATATCTGTGGGTTGTTTGGAACGAGCTGTAAAACAGGGACATTTCTGGGGACAACTCCAGTCGGGGACAGAACATTAAAAACCGGGACTGTCCCTTGAATACAGGGACGTCTGGTCACCCTATCGTTGATCCAAGTGATTGACAGGTGATGCCAGGCGGCATATGACAGGTTGGGTCAAACCATCCTGGTATGGGGGAGACTCTGGGTTTTTAGGATAATGAAATTGAATAGCCTACTGAATATAAAATTCATTTTATGAACTTATACTTATATTTTCCTGGAATATTTATTAAAGCAGCACTAGGTAGGTTTTGCTCTCGGGGTCCCCCTACAGTTGGGAAACAGTATTGTCCTCTACTACTGTCGTAAACTCTGTCATCCTACATCAGGGGATGCATCGCACGTGCATTTGTTGACATGACAACTATGATAGTCCTGAACACTGCAGAAGGAGTTCACATGCAGATGTTCTGCTTGCGTCCCGTGTGAAATATCTTCATCCCAGGTACAGTGGCATATGTTTCAGCATGTCATATGAATATAATTTCATGGGTTTTATTTTTTTTTTCAAACGCCAAATGATCGCGATGCTCACGTTTACAAGCCAGCGTCATTATAGTAGTCTAGTCTATTGGTTACCGTTTTACAGAATCTATATGATACTTCAATTCAATGTTTGAGTGGTAGGTAATAACCATATATCGTCAATATAATATCAAACTACCATAGATGAATCTTCAAATTTGAAAAATCGATTTGCATTATAGCTTGAGGCAAGACAAATAGACAAATATCACAGACATGTTAGGTATCCTAAAATATGATTTTGTACGTCTTATGTATTTACTTGCACGAATGTAGCCCCTACCAAACTTGTACATGCCGTTTAGACATAGGCTTACATAGGCTAACCCTAACCCTCGCATGTCCGAATTTAAGGAAGTGGGAGTGATGGTGGAAGTGACGTATATGCCGTAAAGCAGTCGAATTTTGTAGTTCTTTTTTTTTCTCAGGTTACTACCCGAAACCCGAAGTTTAAAAGTACGATTAAAAATGATACAGACCCTGTCAGGCTATGGCAGACGTGTCATTCAACCTATTGTAAGTCGATGTATCATCACAAGAGTCTTGAAAATATATTATGAAGGTTGAAAAGTTACCTAGTGCTGCTTTAAAGAATTGTTTTTAAAGGATTTTTGCATGGATGCTACTTTTTAAATATATGTAGGCTATGTTTGAGAACAACTGATCTGTCCATCACTGAACTAACGAATCAGTTTATTAATTTACTCACCCAATTAAGCAAGAGTGGACAGTAAGAATTATTTTTAATTATCAACAGTATTTCAGCTTATTTCTGTTGACAATGTGTAGTAAAATAAATAGCCTAATCATTTAGACTGGAGTGAGGTGAAACCAGAACAAAGTTGTTATTAGCTAGCTGATAATTTGTATTAAATTGCATATGGCAGAAAATTTGGCTATTTGTTAATTTTTAATGCTACTTTTTAATATTGATATGATTATATACCAAAACAATTATCTGTAAATAGTGTAAAAAATGAGGAACAAAAGAAACAAACATCGATGTAAGAGATCATACATAATATGAGATATCGAAATAAGATGATCAAAATTACTAGCATTTTTAAAATTTATTGTCACTATTGCGCTCGCAGATCACGTGGGTAGGGTGTGTGTGTGTGTGTGTGTGTGTTTGTGTGTCTGTCAACCACCACCACCGAAGACCATTTTTGACCCAGGATTTGTATAATAAACTGGGGGGGCTTAGTCATCATACTGGGCCCGCTGGCTACGCCCCTGCGTGGGTATGATGTCATTGATAGGCGAACGCACATAAACGGTTCTTGTGTTCTTGTAAAAATCGCTTATTTCTCTGGATTTAAACATTCTTGGAAACATTTGGGTAATGTACACAAGTCAACAAAATATATAACACTGTTCTAGTGGCTTTTGGATATTTTAATCCCAAAATCTTACATATTGTTCCTTTAGCATATGTTGCATCTTTGCACACCTCAGCGTTGGATTGATCATGTGCAGTTTTGGCTGCCAAGAAATCAAGTGCTTGATTTGAAAATAAGCTGAACTCCACTGGGACAAGGACAAATCCATTGATTTGGTTCTGAAATGTTGCTCTTAATTGAATTGAGTAACATAAAGTTGGGGTTTGTAATTCTAAAGCTGCTTTTGTAGATGTAATTTGAAAACACAATAGGTTATAAGTGCTGGAATAATTAAATGGCGCAGACTGTGATGTTGAAGTTTTTCAGTGGAATTGAATTGATAATTGATTTCGCCGTCTCTGATGGGTTTTCCCTGCAGGCTGTGTGGAAACAGCCAAACCAATAAATCTCCATGCTTTTTCGCAGTGGTCAATAGAGGTCACAGCAGTGTCTGATGTCATTTCCTGGCCAGCTTTCTTCTTCCACAGAGATTTTCCCTTTATAACTTTCAGTAGATATGAAGCACCACCAAAGGTTATGTGTGCCATCAAAATACATTAATAATAATTTGGGGGAAAATTCATCTGTTGCTATGAACAAAACCACAGTAAAAGAATGTAAACTAAAATATCCAACTTTATATAAAGAGACAAAAGTACTTTATTCGCATACATGATTATACTATTAGGGCTGGGCGATAAACAAAATTATATAGAGATCTCGATAAAAGTTATGTCGATGATGATAAGCTCTGGATATTTTTTACTCGATATGGATTAATCACACAGCAGAAATAAATGTGACAGTCAGCTCATGTCAATGTTCTGCGTCTCTGTGTGAATGAACAGCACGGTTTTGTCTGATACACTATCATATGGTGCTCACTGTGTTTTCAGCGTCTGCTATCTCAATATATGAGGACATGAACACATGAACTTCATCTTCAGAGCTGCTCTGAGAGTCACTTCACTTTGAGAAAAGCTGCCGTCAAACACACACTGAAATTGAAACAGATCTTCACGACAAAACGAAAGTATAAAAGTTAGATTTTTACTTCAAGAAATGATTCTATAATGTGCTTCTCAAAGTAATAATACTATATAATAATAATAATTCATATAATTAATAATTATAGAATGTATATCATTTAAAGGGGTGATGAATTGAGAAATCGTGATATAGGAATATCCTGTAAGTTTCAGAGCTGAAAACTTCCTTGTTAGTCAAAGAAAAGCTTTTATAGACACCAGGCCCAGAAAACGAGAGATCTCAGAATATGTCAATCATTGACTTAATAGGACGCAGAAGCACTGCCTCAAGCCCGCCCACCGACTCGTGGAGCAAAACGGGTCGCTACGAGCAATAAACATGCCGGTTCCAGCTCACGTGGGTAAGACGTTGCACGTTTGTTCGCTTCATTTCACTGCGGAATCAATGTAAACAAGACACAGATTTTCAGACATATTGAGATTAAAACACAATGCTGTGCCTTCTATATTGGATCCGACAGAAACGGTGCAACACACTTGTGAGTAAAATGTGTTAGTATTGCATTGTTACTAATATATATATATATATATATATATATATATATATATATATATATATATATATATATATATATATATATATATATATATATATATATATATATATATATATATATATATATATATATTTATTTTTTATTTTATTTATACAGTTCTGTTTTAAGTGTCCCTATTTGACAAAAAAATGTAATGCAATGTTTTGTTTTAAAATTAATTGTTACATTTTCAGTTGGTTACATGTTAAAAGCTTAATTAAATTGTACTTAATTAAATGTGTGTTAAACACAGAATCCCAAAAAATAAAATGGAAAACACAGAATTTAGGGAAAAATAAAACGGGGCAATAAATTAAAATGCAACTCTGTGGAGTTTAATTATGCACAAACAAGTTTGCATTAATTCTCAAAGTCTAACAAATATGTGGAAAGCATTTCATTCCCCATTAAATTGTAAATTAATATTGTGATAATATTTTTGGTCACGTTGCTCAGCCCTATATACTATATAGCACATTTCAGATTGCTTTGTATTGTTGTAAAATGGAACTATATTGACCAAATATTGTGTTGGTCCCCCTTTGCTGCCAAATCAGCCCTGACCCGTCGAGGCATGGACTCCACTAGACCCCTGAAGGTGTGCTGTGGTATCTGGCACCAAGATGTTAGCAGCAGATCCTTTAAGTCCTGTAAGTTGCGAGGTGGGGCCTCCATGGATCGGACTTGTTTGTTCAGCACATCCCACAGATGCTCGATTGATTTGAGATCTGGGGAATTTGGAGGCCAAGTCAACACCTCAAACTCGTGCTCCTCAAACCATTCCTGAAGCATTTGTGCTTTGTGGCGGCACATTATCTGCCGAAAGAGCCACAGCCACCAGGGAATACCGTTTCCATGAAAGGCTGTACATGGTTTCAACAATGCTTAGGTAGGTGGTACGTGTCAAAGTAACATCCACATGGATGGCAGGACTTTCTATCAGAACCAGCATTAACTTCTTGAGCAGTTTGAGCTCCAGTAGCTCGCCCGTTTTAATCGGACCACATGGGCCAACCTTCACTCCCCACTTGCATCAATGAGCCTTGGCCGCCCATGACCCTGTCGCCGGTTCACCACTGTTCCTTCCTTGGAGCACCTTGTCAAACTCGCTCAAATCCTTACGCTTGCCCATTTTCCTAATATATCCCACCCACTAACAGATGATGAAGAGATAATCAGTGTTATTCACTTCACCTGTCAGTGGTTATAATGTTATGCCTGATCGGTGTATTATCACATAGCTCTAATCTGCTAATGTTAAGATATTATAAACGCATCATGATTTTCTGTAAAGCTGCTTGGAAACAATCGGTATTGTCAAAAACGCTAAATAAATATGGATATACTTATAAATAACCATTAATAAGCAAATAAATATGAATTCCAGTGCTGGACTTTTAGGTGTTTTCTGTTTTTGTTTCGTTTACATCCAAATGAGAAATGTACTTTATTTAGCTGTGTTCGGTTGCCACTTCTCATATCTAATAGATCCATTCAGTGCTGAGGGAACAGTGCCGTTCTTGTTCTGTTCTCCAGCTAAAGTGCTCTTAGTGGTTTTAAATGGTTAATGGTTTTAAACGTCCCGTGACTGACCACATGCTTTAGGATGGGCTGTTGTGAGAGTGGAAATACACTTATCTCTGTAAGTACAGGACTAACACAGCCGATCTAGAGTAGAGAAAACCTTTAAGTGTCTATTTGTAAAATGAATGGATGAATCTTTTGACCTTTTGACTGGATTTGTAGTAGGACATTAATTAGGTTGCTTATGTCAAGAAAGCACGCTATAATTTCCACATACAGGTTTAAATACAGTACATTTAAAAATGTTCTCCAGCAGGATTTAAGATGATCCACAGAACATCTGACCATCTGTACAAAGAGTCACATGATACTCATTGACTTGCATTGGATTAGTTTCACTGAACTTTTTCAAAGCTTTATTTTTAGGTCAAAACGAGATTAGATCAGCCAATTCGATTTGCAGTTAAAACCACAGACTGTGAAGAGGCGTTCAGCATTGATTATTGATTCAGTGGGCCGAACAGCTGCTCTGTCTAATGTGTGTGTGTGTGAACGTCCCTCTCTCAACCCGCTGTGACAATTCCTTCCAATCTCCATTTTGCATCTACATCAAGGGCCAGATTTACAGAACAGGGCACATTAGATTGAGAGTGCAATTCCAAAAAAGCGCTGGTGGAAAGTTCAGTTGATCTACTGACGACGTGCAAATTACAAAAATATGACATCATATTCATAATGACTAACGCAATCTACCAAGAGCAGTGCAAATTAGCGTCTGGTTTAACCCTCATACGCTCCTCATTTCCCCGTTTGGACCCACACATTTACGGAATGATTTGTATAAAAACTATAAATAAAACATTGTAATACAAAGATCTATCATGTTTTTTTAATTTACTTCTCAACTATACATTTATGCTGTGTTTTGTGGGGGAATATGTGGTACTTTTTGACCTGTTTACCACAAAATTACTCAACTACACCATTAGCTTGCATATGAAATATACAATTTTTATGAAAAAATTACTTTACTTACTGATGATGAATTACTAGTGATGAATTAAATTAAATAATATGAGTTGTTTCTGGATATTGATATTGAAAACATGTAGGAATTACTTTTAGAAATTGTGTCATTGTATTAACAGAGGACCAGAGATATCCATTAATTGTATATATATATATATATATAAACATTATAAAATAGCTAGAATTTTTGTTGTTGTTTGAAGTGAAGGGTTTTGCAATAATGTCAGATTCACAAATTATTTATTTCAATAAACCAAATGTAAAAAATCACTTGCTTTAGAATAAAAAAAAAAAAAGTAAATAAAACCAATAGCAATAAGCAGAAAATAACAGAAGGTGTGTTTGTGTGCGTGTTTGTGTGCGTGTTAGGGTCTCATCCCTTCATATCTGCATTTGTGGCTTATTTTGTTTGCCAAATTCTGCCACGAAAATTTGTTGCAGCACATCTGTGTGTGTGTGTGAGTGAGCACGTTTGTTCCACATTGTATTTGTGCTCTAGTACCAGGCCTTCATTTCTGTGTGAATTATGTTGGATTTATGCTGTATTTATTGATTTTATTGAAAAATATATGCTATAAGGTCAGCTGCAAAAATAACCCTGTCAATGCCTATTCAGCACTAATTTTTCACTGTGTCTTCAGTAAATCCTGACAGAAGTTTTTTAACGCCAAAAGAGGGTTTGCCTTGAAGCAAAAGAGAGACTCTCCATTGATTGCTATCAGCGCACCTCTTATGGATTTCAAACATTTGGTAAATTCCTATATTAATGGAAAAGGCAAACAGAGGGGAATCTATACACCATGAACAAACTCAGTTCCACTGTTGGGACAAATCTGATGGTTTACCTATACATTTTTCACAGCATGAAAATAGCCACAAAGGCTGGCATGCCGTTAAACAAAAAAAACTAACTCTGCATTGATTGCAGTTCAGTAAATGGCACTGCACTCAGGACAAACCTGACAACTATTTAATGCTCTTTATTTATTTGTGTGGGAAAGTAAGTCCAACTCTGAATCTGCCCACACCGTGACTCATCTGTGCTTTGGATGTGTAGGAAGCACCCTGATCAAAGTGGGCGACTGCCAGAGGAGGCTCGGCGGCGCGGAGAGAGACTTCCTGCAGACCTCATCCATTAGCTTCCTCACACCCCTGCGCAACTTTCTGGAGGGAGACTGGAGAACCATTTCTGTGAGTTAGACTAGTAGATTTGAGAGATGGTATTTCTGTTCATTAGCACGATTCTGATACATGGACAAATGTTCTTGACTTTACAGAAAGAGCGGCGACTCCTGGAGAATCGGCGCTTGGATCTCGACGCCTGTAAAGCTCGACTCAAGAAGGCCAAAGCAGCAGAGACCAGAGCGGCTGTAAGACTTATTTACCCCGTTCTCTCTCTTTTCTCAAGGTTCACAGTCAGATTTTATTATTGAACTGAACTAAATGAGCAATTAACTGGATTGAGCTGAATGATAATGGGCATCCTGAGGTATAAACAGAAAAGCAAATGGAAAATAATTAGTGCTGCTGTTCAAAACATTTCAAGTGTGAGCCTACAGTGTATTTGCACATAGCGGGTGCAATCAGGGCAGCGAATGGCAATCCACTGTTTCCTCTAAAGAGTCCGTTTGCAAGCAGCGGAAAGCCAACTTCATGCGATGCACGTACTGTAGGGTTGGGTACCGAACTCGAATTACGTTGGTACTACCGAGTACCAATTCACATTAAATCAATCAGTACCAAATTTCGGCACCTGAGAACGCATATTGTGATTATAGACTAGTGTCTGTGAATATTAAACCGCGAAAAGACTATTTAAATATGAATCATGAGTGTCTTTGTGCGAATTAATGCATAGACGCGTGGTTTACAGTCTGGGTTTACCTCTCTCTCTCACACACACACACACACACACACACACACACACACACACACACACACACACACACACACACACACACACACACACACTCTGAATCGCGCGTGACGGTCGCATGTTTCCATCTCTGCCTCTCATATGAGGACATGAACGCACAAACGTCTCCAGAGCCACCGTGAGTCACTTCATAAGCATTTTACTGTTTCATTTCAGAAAAACTACCGTAACACACAGAAACTCAAAGGTATTCACGGCAACCCGTCAAAATAAAAGTTTGGCAAAAGTAAAACGAAACTTGACAAATAAATTACTGTTGTACAGTAGAATTTAGATGCGTCTCAATGTAATAATAATACTAACACTAATGTAATACTAATAAATTATCAAAACGTTATTTTTTAAGTTTTTTTTTTATAAATAAAAAATTGTATTCATGTTTTAATTTTAACCGTATAAAGCGCAGTTGTGCAGCACTTTGTTTGACAAAAAAAGTTAAATTAAATTAAAAGATAAATTTAATTAATGTCGTTTGTCTTCATTTGATTACCAGAAAATACATAACGCATAATTTGTGGCAAATCTTTTCATAGAAATTAAATTAAAAAGAAAAAAAAATAATATGGTTGTTTTTATGTATTAAATTAAGTAGCTAGTAGCCTACTATTTACTAGTAAATATTACAGTAATCAAACATCACAGACAAAGGCAGACAGAGACCAGGGCAGCTCTGGCATAATGTCAATATATACATTATATATATTGTATATATATAATGTTATATATATACATAATAACACTTCTATAAATTACTTGCAGGTTCTTTACAGTTATTGATGTAAACATCCCAAAAGTACCGGAAAAAGGTACCGTTGGGTACTGGTACCGAATTTCAAGTACCGATACCGGTTAAAATGTGAACGGTACTCAACCCTAACATACAGTAAACTCAAGTGTCGTTCACTCAGCTGCGCATTATAGCACAAAATTAATAAAAAACGATATATTCACCCCGTTTTCTATCATGCCGTGCACGTTTGTGATGAGATGAAAGCAAATGCACCAGGGTTCGAGGGGGTCGAACCAGACCAACGCTGCGAAAAACCGAAGGCAACATGTGCCAAACATCTTTCCAAACTTGTAATGAGAAGTGTTTACAAACCTGTTGTCCAACAAAAGAGAACATTTGATCGAGTGTTTAAAATAACCTACTTTTGAGATCGGATGTGCTTCACATCACAGAATGAGGCAGAAATTGTTTTATTATATTCTGTGATTCGCTGTGTAGAGAAATGTACAGGTTTTTTTTTTTAAATAATAAAACCTTAGACCTTTCTAACGATTTGTTTTCTGTAAAATATAATAATAATAATAATAAGTTATATTTATTCTTAAATACACTGTTTTGTATTTTATTGCATTTTTTGCATTTTTCAGACGTGGTAACAGACGTTTTATACATGAGCTACAATTGTTTGGCCTGTGCTACAAAACTTTCAACCTCTGTAGCACCAGTGCTATGTGCAAAAAAAGTTAGGGTACAGGGTACGGCCCTGAAGGCTATTCCAGAGTTTAGGAGCCAAATGTGAAAACACATTCCCTCCTTTAGTGGACTTTAGATATCCTAGGTACTACCAGAACCCCAGAGTTGTGTGATCTTAAAGAGCGAGATGGATTGTAGCATAGATGATCGGTTAAATTCACAGGAGCTGAACTTTGGTATTGGTCAGTGTAGAGATGATTGTAGCTAATTGTAGCTTGTTTATTGAGGATGCAGGATAGCCAGCTAGTAATGCACTACAGTAATCTAGTCTAGAGGTCATGAATGCATGAACTAACTTTTCTGCGTCAGAAACAGATAACATGTTTCATAGCTTAGCGATGTGTCTGAGGTGGAAGAAGGCTGTTTTTGTAACATATTAGGGGTTGCACACACTGATCAATTAGTCGACTTTAATGCTTTTCCATGACGCTTTAAGTGAGACGTTGTCTAGTCGCTGATCATGGCCTATCATGGCCTATATTCCTGAAACTTTTACGCTTTCCAACAGTTAAAATGACAAATAAATGCATACTCCGAGAGTGCTCCACATGTTATATGTTTGATTATACCTTCTGGATGCTCACAATTGATCAGATGAATGCACGTTTTAAACAGATTATTGTACACGTAAGTTTATCGCCACTGTGTTGTAACCAAGCGGCAACCTCCTCCAGTTTCTATTGAAGCCAATACAGAAGTGATTTAAACTTCAACTGGCCACTAGAGACAGACTCCAGAAGGAGCAGAATCTCATTGAGCTCATGTTAAAATGCCCAACTTTACAGCAGAAGAACACATGTTTACAGTCTGGGACAAATTGTGGTTTTGGTCTATACGGATAATTTTGCCCTTCATGACGACTGTGAGGGGGGTGAATTATTTTATAACTCATTCATTTACATTATATAAAGCCTTAAAGTTCTGCATAATTAAGGGCGTGGACACTTTGAGTGACAGGTGGATAGCCATTTATCTGCTGTCTGTTAGTCATCACGTCACCTCAGCTCCGCCCACGTCCCGCCTCTTTGCCCATTTTCTGTTATCCGGGAGTGACGCGCGGTGACGCACTGCCAAGATGGCAACGACCGACTTAAAGGCTTCAAAAACTCTCTTCAGAAACCTATGGGTCACGGCACTACGTCCATATTTTTTTACAGTCTGTAGGTAATGCACACACATACAGACAGTAGTTTGCATGTCACCCGCAGATTGTGCCCAAACAGAAACATTCAGTAACTTCGCTGCCCTACGAGGCCACTCCCAAGCCACGGCTACCATTTACCACTTGCCCACCGCGGCACCCCCACCGTCGTGTTCATTTTTATAGGAATAAAATACTTTAGTTCAGTTAGAGAACAGACACTGCAATTATAAACTGAACGTGTCTGTTCAATACAGTGTGGGCCGAACAAGAGTCGCAGGAGTCAGATCTCATTCATTACGAGAGCGAAGAGCTGAGCACGGCATTCATTCACGGCCTCACAGTCATTCATGGTGCGTGTCCAGTCTGGCGCGTTTTCAGTTCATGCCTATGGAAGCTTAACTTTCATAGGAATTCATTGAAAACACTCGCTTTGCTCCACACCGCTCCGTTATGAATGTCCGTGCGGCCATCTGTGTCTTACATTCTGTGAGTGAGATCTCACCCCTGTGTGTGGGTTGAACACATGCAGAACTAGCTCCTTCTACTGGCTGTAGTCTCTAGCCTCTGGCCAAAAAATCCTCCGATGATGCAAAATGACGATATTTGCGTCATCTGAGGCTTTATTCCAGACATAAAATACATAAATCTCTCGTCTCAGTGGATATGAAGCACGATCATTCGAATATACTACTGGGTTTCTACTGATAGAAAGCTTAATGCTAATCGCTGAAGTAGCCCTTTAAGAGATGTAGAATATGGTCATGTAGAATAAGGCATTAATATGTGCTTTATAAGTACTTATAAACAGCCAATATCCTAGTAATATGCATGCTAATAAGCAACTAGTTAATAGTGAGAATTGGACCCTAAACTAAAGTGTTACCAAAAGTTCTAGCATATATTTCTTGAGAACTAAAACCCACAGCTTCACTATTAGTAGAGTGACGCTGCCAGGTAGAATTAATTCTCATGCAATCACACTAATGCATCCGACTTTACTGTTCTACTTTATCTGTATCTGAACAAGCAGAAATCTGTGAGAAATATATAATGACCCAAAGACCAAAGAGCTGATGAAAATAAGCTGTTATGTAGGAGCAATAGCCTTGTTTGGCAGCGCTGTGTCAGATGTTTTTAGAGATTCTAGTCTCGGTTCAGGCTTATTTGTTCATTACTGATGTCATCAGTGACTAGTCGACATCGACTCGACTTTAGTCACATAAATGTCGACTTAAAAAAAAACATCTGAAGTCGTTCAACCCCTATAACCCCTCTAAGAGAATACAATTTGTCCAATAAATAATACCTCAGTCTATTCTGAATTTAATAGAAGAAAATTACAGGTCATCCAATGTTTTATATCTTTAACACACTCTGTCAACTTAATATAATAATTTAGAGATTTCATCTGGTCGTGATTGAGAGGAGGATCATTGCCATAACAGTGGAAAGGAATTCCATGTTTTCTAATAATATTATCTTTATCATTATTTCTGTTTCTTTCCTGTTTAATAATGAAGCTGCTTTGAAAAGTTTCTATTGTGTAAAGCACTATAAAAAGGACTTGACTTAATGATTCTGGTTCCTTAAAGGTGTACTATGTAACTTTTCCATCCACTAGAGGTCGCCTGTTCAAAATAGAGGCGTAGTTTGATGACGCCACGTTTGAGCGCAGGATCTTGGGACATGTGGTCTTCACCTCACAGCCGGTGGGAAAGAATCGGGACAGGACTCGGGCAGAACTCATGTTCATGTGATTATTAACTTTACTGTAGTCTGAAGCAGAGCAGGACCGAGTGTTGTGGAGCTGAGGAACTGCTGGAGCGATTGTTAATAAGAAGAGCGGAACACACGCCTCGCGAGCAGCAGGACTTTTATTATGACATAGTCGCCACTTCTGCTTTTCCGGTCATGAGTATGAGGTAAAGCAGCTCTGTTTATCATAGTAGACACATCTGAGTGTGTTGATGATGTGATGACGTTACTCTGTGCGTTCTCTCGGTGGATTTACAAATAGTTGGAAACATTTGGGATATTGTAAGTACTCAACTGAACAAAATATATAACACTGGCCTAGTGGTTTTTGGATATTTTACTGAATTTGTTTTACATAGTGCACCTTTAAGGGTACCTTTAGTAATTCTGAGGAAAGAATAATGGACAATGATTGGAAAACAAGTGTTATTGCATTTATGAAAATGCAACAAATGATGGAATCAACAGAGCAGGCATGCCAAATTAGAAATAAAGAGTATAATTCTTAAACATGCTCCACGTCTGTGTCTTTCCTCTGCATGTTCATCACAGAAAGGTGCATTTGCAGCTTTGTTAATCTTGAAGACTTGCATCTTACATGTAATTAGTTCTTAATAAGAACCGGTTCTCGATTCCCAACCCTCTCATTCCCCTTCCTTATTGCCTCGTGTTTGTTGTGAATATTGAGCGATTTCTCCCCTGTTGACACTACGAGCACTAACTGTGTGTCTCTGCTTTAACCTTCACAGTGTGAGGGAGAAGTGAGTATCGCAAGGAATTTCCTCATTGTGCTTTTTGTGCCTTTTTAAAATTTTTGAATGGTTTTTCAGTTTTGTTCCTCATTTTTCATGCACTCCACTTGCCAGGAACTGCATAAGATCTTCTTTTGAATGATATGATGGAATTACATGCATCTGAGTAAACATTAAAAGTCCAAATTTCCAAAATGCATTGCAACAAGCGTAATTTTTTTTCAGTGATTGTGATAATTTGTTCCATCATGTCATAATATATGCCCACACTAATTGTTTTGGGATTCATTAATGCAACAGAAAATGCATTATTTCACTTATTTCTTTATTTCGCCATTTAGCAAGATCTTTCATTCTCATATTCTTTAAAGATCAGATAAATATCATCTAGATTTACACAAGCAATATTCTGATCTTTGAATGTATCTCTTGTTCTGATGCATGGCATTTAGAAGCTTCTCACATTGCACGGCAGTTATCTTCCCATAGTTCAACGGTGCCAGTCAGTCTCTTACATAAAATATCTGCTGCATTATGTTTGATGAGTGTGTTTTGGCATGAGGTGTGCATCAAAGTGTGTTGCTGTCTGTTTCAGGCTGCTCCAGACTTTCAAGAGACCAGACCACGTAATTATGTGTTGTCTGCCAGTGCATCTGCGGTAAGAACCTCCTGCTGGACATTCACTGTCTGAACTCACACATATATATATGGACATGCTCTATTACATTTCCAGTATAGAGACACAGGGCGCTATCATACACTCGTAGGGCGGCCATTTCCATAACACCAAAAAGGAGGACACTTTGCAGCATTTAGTGAGGCAAGAATAATTGCATAGTACTCTGGTGTACTCACAACAACAATACAGTATTGTCCATCATATCGATAGTATCATGATACAGTGATTCTGAAATAGCCTACTCTATTCATTGCCAGACAAATTTGATCTACGATATATCCTCTTGATGTAGAACTATGTGTATCAGAAGAGGCAAAAAAGTGTTTGTTCACAGTATTTGTGTCTATACAAGATATTGTGATGTCTGTTTAAAAATTGACCACTGCAGTGTCTTGCAATGTGCAACAACATTTCTGGACTTCTGGAAATAAAATAAATACATAGGCGTAAATAAACAAATAATCTGGCACAGTGCCAGAAAACATAACATTTCACAGCGATACAGTGTGCAAAATCCAATAAAAGCATCTCCACTGCTTTTTGATATAAATTTGTGCTCTTTTGTCCATTCCGGATTGAATGAGGTCTGACGTTTCGGCATGTTAACGTTATGATATGACGTTTTTTGCTACTTTCAGCCTGACACAGTTCTCATTTTCATGTCCAGCGCCACGTTGTTTAAATATCAAATGCACTGGCGCATCTGTTCGCCCATTGGCGTCTGGTCTGAAAACCAGGGGCCTGTACCATGATGGTAGTTTAAAGGTCCCGTTCTTCGTGATCCCATTGTTCAAACTTTAGTTAGTGTGTAATGTTGCTGTTAGAGCATAAATAATACCTGTAAAATTATAAAGCTCAAAGTTCAATGCCAAGCGAGATATTTTATTTAACAGAAGTTCCCTTTCAAAGCCTACAGCGAACGGCTGGCTTGGACTACATCCTGGTACTTCCTTCATAAATGACGTCAGTAGAACAGACTAACCTCCGCCCACAAGAATACGCGAAAAAAGGGGGCGTGGTCTTGTTGCTTTCCCACGTGGAGAAGAGGACGGTCGCGTGGAGAAAAGGAAGTGTTGCGTTTGAGTGTGTTTGTCGCCATGTCGTCGAGACGCTGTTATTTTCATCCCGGAGTCAAATCACCTTTGTTTGGCTTTCCCAGGGACGCTGTAGAGATCATTAAGCGCATATATCTCCCGTTAAGAGGCGTGACCTTTCCACGTGCGCTAAGCTGCTGTCGAATCACAACACAGGAACCGTGCCACGTTCGCTAAGCTGCGGTCAAATCACAACACGGGAACCGCTGGCACAATCAGAACTCGTTACGTATTTCTGAAGGAGGGACTTCATAGAATAAAGGAAGTCATCAGCCGTTTTTAGGACAGTGAAAACAGCGGTGTACAGATGAGTAAATTGTGTTAAAAATACTTTTTTTTTTTTACACGCGAAACATGAACACATGTTATATTGCACACTGTAAACACAATCAAAGCTTCAAAAAGACACGAAGAACAGGACCTTTAAGAAACTCAGGGTTACAGGATTAGTTTCGAGTTGACAAAACCAAACCAATCTATTCAGGCTTTGGTGGTCCCATGATGCTGATCACCAACTGTCTCTGTCAACTTAGGCTTTAATCCTGAGTTTAGGAGTTTAGCTGTGACATCAGTAGTGAACAGCCAATCACATGCTGTGGATCAGGGAAACTGAGATTCACTTCTCATGAGAGAAGCAGTGAGATTAATTTCTCTCTTCTGCAGAATAATTTAAACCAATTTAAACAGAAAGAAGAAAAGAGCTGTCTATGGAAGAGGACAACTTAAAGAGAAATCTTATACGTCAATGCAAGTAAAAGTTATAGTTTAGTTGATACATAGAGAGAATTTAAGCTCACATGTAGTTATTTTTATAGCTTTATTTATTGATTTTAAAGCTTTTTTGTATGACCTTTATATAGGCTATTTATATTAATTTTAACCAAGTGCCTAATGATTGAAAGTTATACATAATAGTTGTAGGATATAGGATATAAGGATATAATAATTACATAAATGATATCTAAATCATTCAAAATTATTATTATTATAAATAAGCATTGTTTAAAGCCAGACGCTTTAGTCTTTAAAAACCATTTGCTATGTAGTAACCTTTAATTTGGAGTAGAAAAAGGGGGAGTGACTTTATTGCATCAGAGGTGAGTTCACAGCTGATTGGTCCAATTTCAGTTTGAGATGTCTTATCCAGAACATAACCTGCCCTGGAGCAGGTTAGCCATGGGGCGTAAGTTACTATGGAGATGAACACTGCTAAAAGCCAAACCTCTTTAATGGTACCTAAAACCCAGGATTGGCACAAACTAAGCCTAAACATATCTGGCTAGCCAGCTAAACTGGCTTCATGGTATAGGCCCCAGATGTGTTCAGGAGGACACGCAGCAGCACACACGCATTTTTAAATATTAAAAATAAAAGGATTCCTCTCTGGAGAAGCGTTGTCTTTCTGCAGGCAAATTCCGCCATGTAAATAGCGAATGTGCCTATGTGCCGGGCGCTCAGACCGTTTTTTCCATCGTTAAACTAGCAAAAGTGGATTCGGACACGCCCTAAGTGCACCTGTGCCATGGGCTTCAGAACATGTGCTCAGATGGGTAAAATTGGGCCCACAATCTGTCATTCATTAATCATTATCCTGGCATGCTGTTGTCAAAGGCACTAATTCTGTACATCCAGAGATTGTGATTATTTGTAATTATTTTACCACAAATCTACATTGGTCTTCTTTATGTACAGTACGGTTAATGAGCAACCGCATATTCACCACTATAACCGAACTAATCACATATTCTTATGCACTCTTATTGAACAGTTTTATTATACGTTAATAGTTGGCCAGCATTCAGAATTATATTATCTGCATTTTTTTTCTCTCCTCTGATCAGCTCTGGCATGAGGAGCTTGATAAAGTAAGTGTGACATCACCATGTATATATTCGTCAGGTCATCGTAGGTCATTTTGTACATGCCTCTTGTGTGCAGTTTTAGTTAGTTTGGATTTAATTTTGACTGAATTTCTTGATGAAATGTCAGGTCATATTTCAAAATAAGAAATTCAATATTAGGCATAAAATATTTTAATATAAAACAAAAATATTGCACAAAGTTTTAATAGTCTCTCTAAAACTCTCTCGCTCTCTCTTCGTCTCGTGCAGGCGGAGCATGAACTGCGTGTTGCTCAGACAGAGTTTGACAGACAGGCTGAGGTCACCAGACTGCTCGTGGAGGGCATCAGCAGCACACACGTGAGTCATGTTTACGCACACACTACATGCTGCATTAACACACGATACACACACACACACATAGGGCAGAGTTTACAAGTCTGTTTATTATACGCGACTTTGTACTTATTTTTTCAAGAAGTCGCATCTATTTGGCCAGTCGCGGGTTGCGGGTTTATTTCTTGTTAGTGGTCAGCACTCATATGACAAAACACATGAGCGCTTTATCGTGTGTGATGCTTCTCTGTCTGTGCACCATAGAATAGAGCACAGCTGAAATGATCACTCATCAACCAGGATCTTATTTCTTTACTACTTATTCTTTAAACACAAAATTCGGCTCAGATGCAGTTGACGTGATTGTGAATGATTTTATGAGCTTCCATATATACTTTCTAATAGTCATCATGTCAATAATCAATAATAACAAAATAAATCTATAAATTGCATTACTTTTTCTGGGTTTTTCTCAGCAATGATGTAACATAACATGATCAAAATCTATTGTTTTCTATATTTAAAAGGTTTTCTATCAAATGAGACCATGCACTTGTGTGTATATATATATATATATATATGTTGTTTTGTAGAGTTATGACCCATTACTTTTAAGTATGCCATTTAGGCATGAAATCATAAAAAATGCCTTCAGGGTGTTTTGTTCTGTTATTTTGTCTATGAAAAATTTCCATGGTATCAAAGAAGCCAAAATATATATATTTTTAGAGATGCACAGATATATCGGCCGATTTTTGATATCGCATATCGGCTATAGCATGAAAGGCCGATATAACAAACCGATGTTTTATTAATGAACTGCTTGAAGGCACTGAGCTGTGTAACGTCTGCTGCATAATCCAACATTATACAGTCCCTCCAGAAAAACGTGATTATGCGATCGCATAATTCAATGCATAATAAGCCAAAGTCTGCATAATCATGCGGGGGCCGCATTTTTTAAAATACGCCGTACTTTCGCAGCATAAATTGCGATTTCCACCCACAAAATATGCGGGCTTGCATGATTTCATAATCCCCGCATTTTCATTGCATATCATTTATTATCTATTGCTCTGCACTGATTGGTGCTCTCCGTAAACCCCACCCCCAAAACCAGGGATTAGAAGAGGGTCTTTTGGACTTGCTTTTCCAGAATGGTTTGTGTATTTTGGGCTTGTTTTTTTCAGAACGGCTCACTTGTTTCTCTAGCAAACCCTGGCAACACTGACCTAGGGTTGGAGAAAAAGAAAGAGAACTCAATTCAGCACTTGTGCGCTGCTTTCTCTGTGCACACTTCTGAAGCATGGACACAAAGCACCTCTCATGTAGTGTGCAAATACTGAATTGAGTTCTCTTTTGCGTCTACTTGCGCTTGAACAGACAAATACACACACAATTATGTCACAATATCATCGTAAACAGTCGGGAATCAATAACTGGAAATGGGAATCAATAAGAATCCGATTCAAACGATACCCAAACCTGCACACACTTGATCAGAAGTGTGTGTTTGAATAGTTTAACGTCACGTAAACAAGCCACTTTAAATGGATAACCCTCATTGCCAGGATTGGCTTAAAGGCCTTCTATCGAAACTCAAAGAATATCAAAGCATGATGGTTTAATCATAGTTTAAAAGGTTCTGACAACAAGCTTAAATATCTATTATCCTAATGCAAACAAATGAAGTGCAGTCTGTGTTTGCACAGCATGCCAAGGGTTTTAAAGAGGTTTAATGATGTCTTTTGTGTCTGTGCAGGTGAATCATCTGCGCTGCCTGTGTGAGTTTGTGGAAGCGCAGACGGTCTATTACAACCAGTGCCACAAATACATGCAGGAGCTGCAGAGAGAGCTGGGCAGGTGGGCGTACCTCACATTTAATGCTGTTTAGCATGCGCAAAATACAATTCTGGTCACTGAATAATTGTTCCCAACTATTAGCTAACATGAGCAATACATTTCTTACTACAATTGTTCTTTGTTTATTCATGTTAGTTCACAGTGCATTAACTAATGTCAACAGATGCTGCTTTTGATTTGAAAATGTTAGTAAATGTTGAAATAAACATCGAAGATTAATAATTTTTGTTGAAGTATTGTTTATTATTAGTTCATGTTAAAGTGCCCCAATTATGGTTTTTCTTGGGTTGGACGATTAATCAAAAAGTAATCGAAACCAAATTCCGAACCTCTAACCAATGTAATTTTCCCTTGTCGGATATTCCGGTTTTAGTCACGTGACTACCCCCCGCCAGTTACATCAAGTGCAGTTTGCAGGCACACAGAAAGATTCAGGAGCAGTTAACTTTGTTTATACAATCTGGATGCTCAGTATTACTATGGTAATTGCATGTTTTACACAGTTTATACAGGCAAGTTAATCGCATTCTTATATGGGCTGCTACACACACACAGAGACAGCGCGCTTAAGCCCCGAAGCCAGATCACTTTCACTTACGTCCTCATGAAGTTTGTCAGTTGTATGTGTTTTAAGGCCTGTCTGTTTGAACATTGAAGCAATTTTAGACCATCGGACGTGTATTATGTTGAACTAATGCCTGATATATTGTGATACACGAACACTCTTAGAGACAATAGCTCGCAGAGAGGAGCGCAGAAACTCATTGTCAACGCTGTACTGATTCATCACTAAAGTAGAAACTCAACCGTTATAGCATAGATTTGTCTAGCTTTGAAGTAACTACAAACCACAGCTTCATAATTAATAGAGACGGCTAATTCACACACACAATCACTCTCTCATTAATGCATTCAGATGTAATGTAGGGCTATGTGCTAATTTATCTGTATCTGGCGTACAACAACGGCCCATAGACTAGAACTGCTGAAAGTGAGCTGTTTCCTTCAAGTATTTTAAAATCACAAAGAAATGCACTTATTCATTAGAAAAAAAATATCCCACCTTTAATAGTTGAACATATTTACAGTACAAACCTTATCAGTAAACTATGAGAGCAAAAAAAGAGCAAAATAATAGTTCATTAATCGTAATCGAGGTAAAATGTTCAATTGATTGAGATTTACATTTTTAGGTCAAATCGTTCCAGCCCTATTTTTTCACACGTTACCTTTCATGTAGTGTGTAATAAAGCTGTGTGTGAATGTAAAAGATCTGCAGTTTCAAAGGTCAAAGTGGAGACAAATGGAGTTATTGTCTGGTTATTGAACCGTTTCTGAACTACCTGAAACGAGTTGTCTGTAATTCCAGTCTCACTTCCTGCATGACCATATGTAGGTGTGTAACAAATTTGCTGCACTGTGTCAAGTGCTGAGGAACATCTGGAGCTGGCATTAAGATATGCTAATAGATTTTTTTTGTTTTCTGCACGTGATGTAAGCGGTCAACCAATCACAGCTAACTGGGCCATCTGACCAATCAGTGCAGAGCAGGCTCTAGGAAAGGAGAGGCTAAGGGAGACTGAATTTCATACACCGTGAGAAAAGAACTGATGCTGCAATTGATATTAGGAACCTTAAAATAGCATAATAGGGGGAACTTTAACTAATATCGTTAACAAATGAAACCGTATTGTAAAGTGCAGCTCATTAAATAAAAAAATTCAGTCACACTTTAGATTAGGGTCCATTTCTCACTATTAACTATCAATAAACTCCTAATTACTGCTTATTATGTGCTTTATAAGTGCTAATTAACAGCCAATATCCTAGTAATATGCATGCTAATAAGCAACTAGTTAATAGTGAGAATTGGACCCTAGAATAAAGTGTTACCGAGATTAAAACTTTACAGTGGAAATATGACTTGGTGTACCTTCATTATATAATATTATTTATATTTACTCTTCCCACCCGTCTGCTGGCAGTTCCAGTGGAGACATGTGAGTTTTGAGTTTGTCGTCTTGTTAGTGGACACACTAGTCAGCAGAGCCCTCAATACGTCTCCTTCATCAATCTTCTCTCTTTCAGAAGATGCCCCGACTCATTGGAGGTGAATTCCCACGGTGTCGGCAGCCCCACAGACCCGTCTGCCGTCCTGCCACTAAACTCTCCATCTCCAGACACGGACGCTCTTCAGATTGAAGAAGTGCAGCCGCCCGCCAGCGGCACACGCAAGGCCAAAGTCCTGTATGCCTACGATGCTGGAGATTCCAGTGAGCTCTCACTGCAGGCTGATGAGGTGAAAAACAGACATATGGATATTGTTGCATATTAGATTTTTCACTAAATCGCACAGCACTTCTGTTTACTTAAACATTTCACCAGTTCAGAGTCTTAATGCCTTTTTTCTCCATCCTCTGATTGGACGATCAGCTCATCACAGTGTACACAGTGCCTGGAATGGACTCCGATTGGCTGATCGGAGAGAGAGGAAACCAGAAGGGGAAGGTGCCTGTTACATATCTGGAGCTGTTGAGCTAAAGAGGCGAGAAACACACACTCTTCCACGTCCTGACACACAGTTTCCAGCTTCAACACCCAAACAGAATCACGGACGCTTGTGGGATCGACCTGTGTGTGGGTTTATTTACAGGAAAGCAAACTATTGTGTGTTTACATGCATGTCAGGGGCTTTGTTTCTGTTTCTGTTTGATTTTAATATTTAAGATGTGAACAATGTCTCTGACAGTTTTGACATGATTTTAGAGAAGCTCATGAATATTGCCAGACATTGAGTGGAAATCAGGGCATCACAGTAATATTATAATCCGCTCTTCTTTTTTAATACCGAACATCAAACCCTTATGAATTATTAAGTGATGTTAATACCAAAGCATTATAATTCACAGAACATATAATTCTTTTTACATTTCAGACTAACATTAAATCACACAGATATTCGCCAGTACAAAACTGATAATTTATTCACAAATGCCTGAAACGACCACTCATTACGAGCACATGCATGTGTGTTCCTGTTTTCTGCACTAGAAACTGTCAGAATGTCTTTTCTGCCTTTAATACACAGTTAATGATCTTTATTCAGGTTCTCCTGAAGCTGACCACTGATATTAAATATTCACTTAATATTAAATGTTCATCTACACCGTCTAAGCACTAACATATTTGCACTGTTTAGTGAGTTAGACTAAATGCAGCCTTAACCGTGTCTCATACAGACAGATGTAATGCAACGAGCTCAGCCTTGATCACTGCAAACAACGTCAAACTAAATATTCCATGCACTGTCCAGAATATGAATGTTGATTTCCAGCCTTAAATTCTTCTTCGGCAAAACTTTTAATGCATGAGGAAGCTGACAGCGCACTGATAGCTGCTCAGAAAAGTGCCACTTAAGTATTTTTTAATCTCTTTTAATTAGGCAAAATGTAAGGTATCTCAATTTTAAGGCCCAGTTTGACTTGATTTACAGATGTGTGTGGAATTTTATTGTAACTGATGTGCTGTTGCACACATTCCATTGTTCTTTTAAGGGTGTGTTCACACTTGGTATGTTTGGTTTGAATCAAACGAACCCTGTTGCCGTTGCTCCGTTAAGCCTTGTTTATACTTTCGCCTGGCTCCGCAGCGCGAGCCTCCGCTGACTGCGCGCGCTCCTCCCCAAACGGACCAGGCATTTATACTCGACGCGCTCGCCGTTGTACTATTCTTTGAAACGACAGAGGGTGACTTGGTGTAATTATTCTATAAACATCAGGAAAAAACGTTGAGAAGAAGTGGGCTAATGTACACAGGTAATGATTTATTTTAGTACTCTTCACCGAAAACCACACTACAAAAGAATCGTGTAAAACTCAGTAAACCTTGATATTACTTTTGACATGAGAACAAAATATATGCACACGTATACAACTAAATTAACGATATCTTAAATATTTCCTAATTTCACTAAAATTTTCATTTAGTTTAGTGAATTTTCTTTTTATTTAACATGGGTATTTATTTAAAAGGGCTTATTTGGGCTTTTGTAGGCTCATGTTGTAAATATAAGCGCCTAATTTGTATGTGCAAACTGGGTGCCGGTGTGATGAGATGTCATGCTCGGCTAGATTCGCCTAGAACTCGTTCATCTTTGGATCTTTTTACAAAAAATGGAGTCTTGCGCACCCGACACGCATGACCGCCCAGTCCGCATTGACGTCATTTTTGCCGCGCACACCCTCGCGCTCGTGCGAACGCGTCGAGTATAAACAAGGCTTTAGCGTGTTTCATTTGAATTAGTGTGAACGCTGCCATCTGTACCAAACAAGCAAACCGAGACCGCTGAAAAGATAGGTCTCACTCCTCTTCCAAACGAACCATGGTGTGGTTCTAGTGAAATATGAATGCAACACGCACCAAAGACGTGCAAACGAGCCAAAAACATGGCGCAGGTGCACTTAGGGCTTGTCTGAATCCACTTTTGCTAGTTTAACGAAAGGAAAACGGTCAGGGCGCCAGGTGCATGGTCCAAAAGGGTTGTGCCTCGTGTCTTAAGGAGTCATGGGTGTGTTTTGGGCGTAATGTGCAATAAACCAATCACAGTCTCATCTCCCTTTCCCTTTAAAAGCCAGTTGTGCTTGACCATGGAGGATTCGCTATTTACATGAAAGCAGAAAGACTGAATGCTTCTCCAGGGGAATCCTTTTATTTTTAGTATTTAAAAATGTGTGTGTGCTGCTGCACGTCCCTGTGTGTGTAATAATCAAAGTGTACGCGTGTTGTGCACCGCCTATAGGCTCATATTACTAACACACCCTTTAAATAACACAAAAAATACAGCACTATTGACTTTAGAGCAGGTTTGTGTTGGTCAATGGTGCAGTTGTTTTCAGTTCCTCAAAATAACAATGTGTCAACAAAACAGATTTTTCTTTTTTTTTCTTCACAAAAAGAGTACATACTTTGAGGGCGTAGTATAAGTAGGCGAATTGGGACGCAGGAATCTGAAGCCACTATTTAGCAGGCAAAAAACAAAATATGTGACTAAAGATGTATGTCTGAAATCCCAGTACTCATAAAAGAGTTGGCAAAAAATATCCGGATGACCTACTTCCGGTGAGATTCTGAAATGTGCAAATGGACACTTTACTATTTTTACTATTTAATTATTGGCAATAACTCTTTTTTTTCAAAAATAAAGTCAAAAACCTTGTTAATAAAGTTTTTTTTTGTGGTTTTTTTTTTGGCGTAATTTGGTTTTTCCATCACTCGTTTCTGATGCGATACTTCAAAATGCGCAAGAAAATAGGGTGATGGAAACATACATACTTTTTTAGCAGTCGTGAAGTAAATCACTCCTCACAGCATATCTGTGTTTGTGTGTGTGTGACAGAGAGATTCCTGATGTTGTTTTGACTCCTTCACACATTTTATAAGCTCTTCACAAGTTCTCAGCTGGTCAAAATACCATCATATGTATAGGGTTTCCGTGGGGTCTTAAAAAGTCTAATTTCAAAATCTAAATTTTAGGTCTTAAAAAGTCTTAAATTCGCTGAAATATTGAGTTCTAGGACTTAAATCATTTTAAACGGGTCTTAAAGTTCCTACATCCATGTAACGCTACCTCTATTGCTCATTTAAATGCTCTTGCAGCGCTTTAGAGTGTATGTGTGTGTGTGTGTGTGTGTGTGTGCGGTGTGCATGTGTGTTTGTGCGTGTGTGTGTTTTTTATTTTATTTTATTCCGGGGTGTTGTAGTTCTTTTTTTCGCTAGTCCAAATATAATTCCCTGTATTACGACTACAAATGAGACCAACATGCAGCTTATATTGCAGCCAATCAGCTTTCCTGTTATTGGAGTCTCTTTCAGATTGTACCACAGACGCATAAAACGATTTTTTATCCTTCAGCTAATGTGTTTCTGCAATTACTAAACACAACAAAAAATCAACATGCATTTCGATCCTGCATTATTCGTAACCAAAAAAACAAGATTATGTATTGTGTTTGTTCTACTGTCATGTGTGACTATTGTGCATCTAACATAATGCATGGCAAATGTGGTATCTTAATTTTTTTGAATTTTTTTTTTTTAGCGAAATCCTGGTGGGATTGCGCTATGAGGAAGTGCAAGTTTATCGATTTGTTCAATTTAAGTAATTTTGTGACTGTATTTCCTTTTATAGGTCTTAAATTGAATTCATAACAGTCTTAAAAAGTCTTAAATTTGACTTTGTGAAACCTGCAGAAACCCTGTATGTAGCTACGCACACACAAGTGAGCACATTTAGCCCAGAACACAGCATTATTTTGGATGTTTTGTTGCAAAATATGCGCCATAAAAGCCGACCAATCAGGTTGTGAACGTATCCCTATGCCTTTAGGTTCGGTATCTTTTAGTTTCGATGTTAAACTGTCAATGTGAACACGGACCAGGACTGAATGTTTTTTTTTTTGTCCAAGCGAACCGTACCTCAAGTGTGAACACACCCTGAGTCTCATCTACTGATTTAAATGAGTTTTGCTCTGTAATAGCAGCGTCACATCTATAATGCATGAGTTTGATCACCTCTCAAGCTATTCTGACTGATGTAGTTATAATCATGACACTATTATGTTTATTTATATAGTGTTGATTCAAACCGTACTTGATTGATTTATGCCATCATGAACCCACTGACTGCACAGCCTGTTTTATATGACGCCTATTGATGTATTTATTTCAAATTCATTTCAGACCTTTCTTGATTTAGAGTTTGGCTTCATAACTTTCTTCCTGCTTATTTATTTATTTATTTTAGTGCCAAAGTGCAGCTAAACATTATTAAGATATTGTGACGTTCTTTAGATATGTGCAGTATTTATTGTATTGATGTTTTTATTCTTTTATTTTTATTGTAAGTCATTGTGGTTTATGTATAATAGCCAAAACTGAATTCACGAAACCCATATAAGCCAAGAAGTTTTTGATAACTCTCTTTCTCTTCTGCAACGACGCCCTCTCTTGGTCACTTCCTGTTTTTCCAGCTCTCTTTTGCTCTTCGTTGTGTTTAATGCGGGCTCTCCAAACCATGCTGAGAGAATCAGGCTTAATAATGTAATAAAAGTCATTTTATTGATATTTATATCTTTTTCAAAGTCTTCACTTTATTGGGAATAAATTCAATGCATTTCACACAATAGTGCATATTACAAATATTTAGATGACCACTGTACACATAATTCAGTTTGTTAGCAGTTATAGATGATGGTAGTCTTCACGTAATAAAGTCAACAAAAGCACAAGGTTTATTGCCGGTGACAGGAAGTCCCGATTCTAGGAAGAAATTACATAATCTTTAAGAGCTTTCAATGTAAATACAAACTCTATAAATGATTTCCTCCTGAAATATGACATGCTACAATATTGTACGCTGTGATACAGTGAAGTCAGGGGTGAATCTGACTTTAGTATTTAAATCTTCTTTACAGGCTTTGTGCTGTTAATATGAGAGTGAGTTTTAATGACTTGATTATTACTATTTACTCTCCATATTTGTGACCCTGGTCATAAGTCGCATGGGTGTATTTGTGGCAATAACCAACAATACATTGTATGGGTAAAAATTATACATTTTTCTTCCAAAAATCATTAGTATATTAAGTAAAGATCATGTTCCATGAAGATATTTAGTGAATTTCCTACAGTAAATGTATCAAAAATGTATTATTAGTAGTAATATGCATTGCTAAAGACTTCATTTGGACAACTTTAAGGGAGATTTTCTCAATATTTAGATGTTTTGCACCCTCAGATTCCAGATTTTCAAATAGTCGTATCTCGGCCAAATATAACAAACCATACATCAATGGAAAGCGTATTTATTCAGCTTCAGATGATGCATAAATCTCAATTTCAATTGACACTTATGACTGGTTTTGTGGTGCAGGGTCACATTTTAGAATGAGAAGTGCCACATTTAAACATCTCCAATGCTGTAATACTAGTTTCTTCTCAAGTGTTACACTACCGTTCAAAAGCTTGGGAGCTGTATTATTATTATTTATTAATAAATTCATACTTTTAGTCAGCAAGAATGCATCAAAAGTGAAGTTTATAATATAGCAAACATTTCTATTTCAAATCAATTCTGTTCTTTTGAACTTGAAGAGAAGCCTGAAAAATAAAATGCACGTTTTCAACAAAAATATGAAGCTAATCATCATATCAGAATGATTTGTGAAGGATCATGTGACACTGAAGACTGGCGTAATGATGCTGAAAATTCAGCTTTGATCAATGGATATATATTACATCTTACAATATATTCACTTAGAAAACAGTTCCTTTAAATTGTAATAATATTTGACTGTTTTTACTGTATTTTTAATCACATAATTCCAGAAACATTCTTACCAACTGAAAACTTTTGAACAGTAGTGTACGTAATAACTGTTTTCTCTGTCAGTGGTTTCTATACACAGAACAATATCACTATATAAATAATCCAGCCCACAAAAACAAATATGCCGAACATCAAACTGAACATGACAAGCAGACGGGCCTTCTGGGACGTTTTCTCCGCTTCACGGATGTCACCCCTGGTCAGCGCTGCACGCGTCTGCAGAGAGGTCAGAGGTCAGGATTAATGAATATCATTTGTGTTTGTATCTGTAATCATGCATTGTCTTTCAGGCGCTCACCTCGTACGAGTACATGACCGCGACGAGGCCGCTCATGAGACAGCAGAAGATGGTCACCAGCAGGGACTCAACCAGGTAGTCTTTGGGTAGGGGCGGCTGCTCCTCTCCCATCGGCGGGCCGTTCATGTACTGAAATCAAGAGTTAGACATTTAGATCCAAACAGCAGGACTAGGTAATGACTACACCTGAAGCTCCTGACAATCTTTAGTTATTTGGTTGATACTTTTGATCTAAAGTGACTCATGGTTTACTTATAACCAAGAATAACCTGAATTTAAAGATTTTGTTTAACCTCCTTAGCTCTGGGACCATTTTCGGGGATTTGGCCTTCCCAAATTAAAAAGCTTTCCATACCCAGATACCCACAGTGGTCTCTAAATACACCATTTTGGTGTCATTTTACAGGAAACCGTTTGAAGGTACATAAAACACTGCTAAAAGTGATAAACATTTAAGTTGTCTGAACTGTAATACCCCCCCCCAATAAAGTTTTTTGGTTGTAAAATCATTTTGAAAGTGTATATCTCAGGCCCTGTGTGCTCTAGCACCCTGCAGACAGTTTTGGCTGTTTCCACTAGATGGCAGCAAATACTTGAAAAAATATATATTTAGAATTTTTTTTTTTGTCTGTATCATGTTGTATGCAAAATTTATAAAAATAGATCTGAAGGGAGGAATATTACCTTTTTTTTTGTAATGTAATTTCCGCCTACCCAAATCTCCTCATATACAATGGTATAAATGCAATATCCCAGTGTCACAAAATTATTTTTTCCAGTGTGTGCTGACATATGCTGGAAGCAGCCCAAACTGTCTGCAGGGTGCTAGAGCACACAGGGCCTGAGTTATACACTTTCAAAAATGAATTTATGACCAAAAAAATCAAAAAGCGCCTCTTTTTGGGGGGTTTATTACAGCTCAGACAACATATTCCTAAATGTTTATCACTTTTTAGCAGTGTTTTTTGCTTTTTTGTTTGTTAACTTCAAAGGGTTTCCTGTAAAATTGCATCAAATTATTCAAGTCACCTTTATTTATATAGCGCTTTTTTTACAATGCAGATAGTTTCAAAGCAGCTTCACATTGTGTAAACAGGAAAATAATGCAACAGAATTTGATTCGGCTGTAAAGCCGCTCTATAGAAAACAGTGATGTCATCCAGCTCAATTATCATACAGTGTCAATTTCAATGCGGGCAGATAAGTGATATAGTTTAATATTTAGTGTCCCCAACTAAGCAAGCCAAAAGCAACAGAGGCGACTGTATGTGGTCCACTGTATTTAGAGGCCACTGTATGCGGGTATGGGAAGCTTTTCAATTGGGTAGGCCAAATCCAGGCGGAAATGGTCCCAGAGTAATTTAGTGTAAATAAGCTACTTTGTGTAAAACAAATGCCAGAAAGTAGACATTCTAAGCTTTCAAATGGTACCACATATGAGGTTAGAGATTCACAGACATTTAAAATGTAAAGTATATACTTGATTATGTCATTCCGGATCCATTTCAGGGTCCTTGGAGTTTAAGAGGTTAAAGAGACAATAATAACACTTTACAATAAGTCCATTAGTGCATTGACTAACAAAACATTTGTTACAGAAATGTATTAATCTCTAATAAAAAACAACCGCTTATTATTAAAATGGCATTAACAGATACATGTTTGATTTTAATAATGTATTAGTAAATGTTGAAATTAACATTAACTAAGATTAATAGATGCTTTAGATTAGATTAGTTCATGTTAACTAATGGAACCTTACTGTAAAATGTTACCTAGACATTGATAAAAGATGGTTTTACTTCACAATTCACGTAGAGAGATGCACTTTCTCAGCCAATCCAGCTGATTTTCTTAAAAGAAAGAAAAAAAAAATCTCCCGACTAATGCTGTAAACTATACAGGGAACCCTCTCATTTGGTACATTACTATATTTTTATGTTTATTTTCAGAAATAATAATTACACTCGAATAAAAACTGAAAATTTTGTAGGCAGTTTTCATAAACATTCATGGCAAGTTGGTTCAAACATGCATATATAGTTAACAGTAAATAACTCCTCTTTATGGCTAACTAATGAATTGTGAGTGAACACTGGATAACTTTCCTGAGGTAAATGCAATGTTTAGTGACATATTGTTCACAAGCTGTTTTATTGATGTCTTTCTGTAGTTGAAACACTGATTACACAACTTCAGCATACCTTTCGATGTTCATGCATGTTTTTGTGCTATAACCTTTTGTGCTAAAGTGGAAGAAAAGATTTGTCACGTCTAATGCTGCATTCACACCAAATGCGAATAGAGCGTCTGGCGCGAGTGATTTCAATGTTAAGTCAATGGAAAGACGCGTTGACGCGCGTCTGGATTGCACGGCACGAAGGACGTGAATTGGGCGCGAATTGAGCGTCTTGCGCGATGCGCGCTACACGCGAGTGGCGCTTTTGTGCATTTACGCATTTGAAGCGAATTCGCGTCTGAAGCCCGAGTTGAAAAAGTTAAACTTTGGCATCAATTCGCGCCTCGTTAACCTATTAGGAGCCTGCACGCTGCGGTCACGTGGTAAAGTGACGTGATGAGAAACCCTGCATAATTTAATAATACTGCTGTGTCACAAAATGTAGTTTTAAGACTTCTTCAGGTGAGAATGTAGTTTAAAGCTGAAATCTGTGGTTTATTTATAAAGAGAGGGCCTATTTAAAAAAATAATTTTTATATTATTGTAAATAACTCCAATGTTTTTGGAGTTGTGAGATCCAGACGATCACCGGGCACTCAGTGCTCATAACCCCAGCGAGAGCAGCCTTTCCTCGGCTAGTCCTTCTGATGTTTGCCGCTGGCTCTGATGTCCTGTAGTGGTCTATCTTGTGTAGATCTAATGGGCGATCTTTGGTGTCATGATTAGATCTATAATTTTTTGTCTGCCAAATCGTTTTGACTGAGGGCAAAGAGAAGTTTCATAACTTTACTTTTTAAGGATATTTAAATATACATGCAGTGAAGATAATGTAGGAGTCGCCTGGACCACATTTGTGTGGCTATTAATGCTTAATATATATTTTTAATGAAAATGAAAAAAGGCAGAGTGGTATTTTATGACATATTTCTCCTGGAGCGCCTTGAACGCGCGTCTATTTAGCTTCAAACGCTCGATTTCTATGCGCGTCCAATTCGCCGCGGACGCGCGAATGGATTCAAAATGTTCACGCGTCAAACTAGACGCGGTAGACGCGATTTGCCAATTATTGTTTGAATTTCATATAATGGACAAAATTTGAAAGATGAGGCTTTGTTTCTTATCTGAAGTAACAAAAGCTCTTTGCGATTATTGGATGGGAGGCATTACAAATAATGTTTGTGTAGGGAAAACTGCAGACCTGGCAACCCTGGCTTGGAACTATGGGTGATTCATACACTCTAAAAAAAAATGCTGCGTTGTTTCAACCCAAATTTGGGTAAAATATGGACAAACTCTGCCTTTCGGTAAAAAAAATTTAAAATGAACATTTTAACCCAACTGTTAGGTTTGTCCATATTGGGTTAAAAAACAGCATTTTTTTTTTGAGTGTAGGGTCAAATAGAGCCTGCTTTAATGTCTCTGTCAATGTGTCATTGTCATGTTTACTTCGAAAGCCCTAAATTCAACACTAGAGAGATTTTCAGTTGCAGTGTGATGTGTTTTTTCACCCTGTTTTGACTGACAGGATATAATCGGCCCTGATCATCGGCTGTTTTAGACAGTCAGACAATGGCTGAAAGTGAAAATAATGACTTTTATCAGCCAATGCAGATTATTAGCTGATATATCGGCACATCCCTCATGTTTTGAGAGCTATTATAAGCGTGAAATGGACCTCATTTTATTGTGTTTTCTGTCTGTTGGATAGTTACTAGGGTTTGGGACTGTGGTTGAATTCAGAATAACACACTACACTATTTATGACATATCTATATAGTATGCTATTCTGAATGAAGTCTTGTGTGTTGTTGTGGTGCCGTCAACCAATATGTTGTTGAATTCAGAATAGCATACTAGCATACTACTTTTATCATTTATGTGATAACAATATGACAGAAATATAGCACTGATCAAGTAGGCATTTTAAGGGCTGTCTCAATCGCAAAATGAATTAAAACCATTTAAAAATATTTGAAAAATTTAATAAAATATAAAATAAGATATTTAGCTAAACTTGACTAGTTTCCAAGGCAGCATTTCTCATTTTGAGTAGTTTAGGTTTAGGAAGAAGTACTAAAATAACTCAAAAACTTAACCTATGTAGATATATTTCTAAAAAAATTACAAAAACACAACAAAATGACTTAAACTTTGTCTAAAATGAAAACTTTAAATTTAAAGAAAACATCAACAAAAACAAATCATGCTAAAAAACACTGCCTTCACTAAAAAAAAAAAAAAACAATTTAGGCATAAATGCACAATTTACGCATGTCAAACGTTTTAGCATAAACTGTTAAACGTAATGTGGTGCGTATGTCAGCCAAACATAAATGAAATGGGTCAGATTTCTGTAATAGTAGTAATAAACGAAATGTGTTTTAAATACACAATAAGCAAGTTTATACATTTATCATCAATTTGTTTCAATCTCATATAAACTTTTCAATCTTTATTAACTGAATAAATGTAATGCCTTTCACAATGAACAGATTCTGAGATGTTTTAATAAATGCATTTTGAAAATATGATTTAAAACAAACAAATAGATGCTAATAGTTAATATGCATTGCATATTTGCATCACATACAGTTTGTTAGTTTGTTAAAAACTTTCCAAATGCATGGGAATTTTATATAAAATTCAAATATATAAATCTTAATTTTAGGCCTAAATATTTGGGGCACATGACTAGAGCTTTAGAAACTTGTTTCTGCATGAGACTTTGAGTTAATCAGCATCAAATGTATAACTTTATGGCCCGGTTTCACAGACAGGGCTTAGATTAAACCAGGCCTTTGTTCAATTAGGACATTTAAGTAGCTTTTATAAACGTGCCTTAGAATAAAATGCATGTTGAGACAAAACACTGACATATGTGTGATCCTGGACCACAAAACCAGCCATAAGGGTTTGGAATTGAGATGTATACATGAATAAATAAGCTTTCCATTTGTTATATTTGGCCGAGATCTGAAAATCTGGAATCTGAGTGTGCAAAACAATCTAAATATTGAGAAAATCTCCTTTAAAGTTGTCCAAATGAAGTCTTTAGCAATGTATATTACTACTAATAATACATCTTTGATATATTTACTGTAGGAAATTCACCAAATATCTTCATGGAACATGATCTTTACTTAATATCCTAATGATTTTTGGCGTAAAATGGATCATTTTGACCCATACAATGTATTGTTGGCTATTGCCACAAATATACCCGTGAGACGCAGGACTGGTTTTGTGCTTCAGGGTCACATTTTAAGATCTCTCAGTGCAAGTGGCTTTCAGTTAAAACGGCTCAAACATGCATTTGATTCTGGGCCTTGTCTGTGAAACCAGGAGTGTGAGTTTGGAGATTAAACCACGATCTTACTATAGTGTAGGACGGGTAGGTGGGCGGCGGGAGGAAGGGGGACTGGTAGAAAGCCGGCAGATTGGCTCCCGGTTGACAGGCGATGACGGGCTGGTTGGGGTAATGCATCATCGGTGAGGGGGACTTTTTAGGATCCGATGGGCTGTATGGAGGTGGATTCATTGAGATGCTGGAGATTGGACCATCACCTCCAGGAGGCCCCGGGTCTCCCTCCATGGTCCCCCTCTCCAGTGTGTACGCGGGGTGGAGCGTGTGTGTGCTGTCCGTGTCGAACGCTGGGTTCAGGGTCCGGTTGCTGTCCGTCTCGTACGCCAGATGGGCCGTTTGGTTGCTGTCGGTGTCGTACGCGGGATGGGCCGTTTGGATGCTGTCGCCGTCGGTCACTCGGTGGCCCGTCTGGATGCTGTCCGTGTCGTTTGTTGGGCCGGCGGTGAGGATGCTGACCGAGTCGTATGCTGGGACGCTGGGTAAGATCGTGGGCTCTCTCTGTGCAGATGGATCGGGAGTTTCTTGAAGGCCAGGAGGTCTTGGATGAAGCCGCTGTGGATCTTCGGGGAAGTTCGGAGGAGTGGCTGATGAACGGAAGAGACCAATGGAAGGTTAAATCTGATTTATTTTAAAATACACTAATGTTCAAAAGTTTGGGGTCCGTTATGTTTTTGAAAGAAGTCTCTTATGCTCATCAAGGCTGCATTGAAAGTTAAAGAAGCACCAAAATGTTAATACTGTAATACCAACTTGACTGTAAAAACATTTTTTAATGTTATGAGACAGCGTTTTTTATCAGGACAAACTTTTAAGGATCTAGAAAATCTTTTACAGTTTTTAGCACAAGTACATTTAATGAATCTTTTATAAAAAAAACTGTCCTTATGTACTTATTTTTATTTTTTTTTTACGGTTTGCTTTTATTATATTGTAATTATGAAATGATGTTGTTAAATATTTAATCTGTATCTGACAACTTAAATACTACTACTCGAGTAGTACTACTACTACTGCATTTATTTGATCAAAAATACAGAAAAAACTGTGAAATATTATTACAATTTAAAATAATGGGCTTCTATTTCAATATACTTTCATATGTAATTTATTCCTGTGATCAAAGTTGAATTTTCAGCATCATTACTCCAGTCTTCAGTGTCACATGATCCTTCACAAATCATTCTGATATGATGATTTATTATCAATGTTGGAAACGGTTGTGTTGCTTAATATTTTTTTTGGATCCTGTGATGCTTTTTTCAGTATTCACTGATGAATAGAAGTTTTAAAAAAGAACAACATTTATGCTAAATAGAATGTTTTTGAAAATATTTATTAATTTCAGAAATGCCTTTACTGTCTTTTTGGATCAATTTAATGTGCCTTTGCTAAATTGCCTCTTACTTACCCCCAATTTTTGAATGTTAGTGTATCATGATTTCATAAAAATATATACAAAAAAGCCGCTAAAACTGTTTTCAACATTAATGATAAGAAATTATATTACAATGATTTCTGAAGGATCATGTGACACTGAATACTGGAGTAATGGTGATAAATTCTGCTTTGATCACAGGAATAAATTATATTTAACTATATATTCACATAGAAAACGGTTCTTTTAAATTTAAGTAATATTTCTCAATATTACTGGGGGGGGGGGGGGGGGGTTCTGTTCTTTTATCAAATAAATGCAGCCTTGATGAGCAGAAGAGACTTATTTTAAAACAGTAAAAATAGTAATGTTTCCAAACTTTTGACCGGTACTGTATATTCCTCATTGTTAGTTAATGTGTGCTAATGCATTAACTAATGTAAACAAATGAGACATTTCTGATTATTATCAATGTTGAAAACAGATGCATTTTATTTTTCAGGATTCTTTGATGAATAGAGTTTCAAAAGAACAGGATTTATTTAAAATAGAAATGTTTTGGGTAACACTTTACAATAAGGTTGTATTAGTTAACATTAGTTAATGCATTAGTTAACATGAACTAACCATGAACAACACCTCTGTTCAGCATTAGATAATCTTTGTTAACATTAGTTAATAAAAATCCAGCTGTTAATGGTTTGTTCATGTTAGTTCACAGTGCATTAACTAACGTTAACAAGATTTGAATAATGCATTAGTAAATGTCAAAATTAACATTAACAAAGATGAATAAATGCTTTATAAGTGCAGTTCATTATTAGTTCATGTTAACTAATGTAGTTAACTAATGTTAACTAAAGAACCTTATTGTAAAGTGTTACCATGTTTTGTTACATTATAAAGCAGCCAATTCTCCACACCATAAACTGACGCACATTTTACACGCACACTCTCCCCTCCTCCTCTCCACAGACTGGACATGCACCGAGAATGACAGCCGTCTTTCATCCACATGAGACAAAAATACATTTTCTGTCTTTTCTCAGTCTATTAGGCACCAAATTCAAAAATATATTTTCTAGTGCTGGGAATCGATTAAAAAAAGTAACTAATTAATCGCATTTGTTTTCTGTAATCGATCGCGATTAATCGCAAGTTTTTAATATTTTAAGCTTTTAATATTTTAATATTGTAATAATTTCAGTTACTCTCCAAATTAATGTAGAAACAATTTAAAGACAGCATATTTTAAATATGTGTTGTAATGGCCAGTAGAAAGGCCAGTATCACTGATACTAATGTCTCTATGAAACATTAATGATGTTACAAAACAGAAAGCTCCCAATTTCAACATTTATTAGGCTTTAAAAAAACAACTTTTAATTTAAGTGAACTTAAAACAATCTTTACATAAACCCATTATAATACATTTATTTTTTACCTGTGGCCTTCCCTGTTAGACATATACAGAAATGTAATAGTTATCAAACACCTTTCTTAACTGCATAAATAATAAATGAAATATAGATTAATCATCATTAAAGTAACACTTTTCTCTGTTCCCGTTGTTCTGTGCTGAACATTAATGACAGGCATCATCAGTGCTCCTATCACTTTAAGATCGGCCGCTGACGAACATGACGCGGATCTGACGCGCTGTCCTGCGCATCTCATTTCCTCACAACTTTTTAAGTTAATTTAAGACGTTATTTAACTAATTTATCCCCCGGTTTCACAGACAATGCTTAAGCTAATCCTAGACTAAAATGCATGTTTGAGCTGTTTTAACTGAAAGAACCTTGCACTGACAAATCTTAAAATATGTCAGTGGCATTGTTTTTTCTCAAGATGCACACCAGTAATGTTTTTTTCATGGGGACGTTTATAAAAGTTACTTAAATGTCCTAATTGAACTAAGGCCTAATTCTGGCTTAGTCTAAGCCCTGTCTGTGAAACCGGGCCTAAGACTCCTAATATGAGAATACTCAAAATTCTCTGTGTTGTTGTTATTGTTTGTTCAAGAGCAAAAGAGAACTCGATGTGAGCAGGAGACTGACGTGAGTCTGTCTGTGCGCCGAGTGTGTGTGTGTGTCAGATACCCCTTTTCCACCAAGGCAGTGCTAGAGCTAGTTCAGAGCCAGAGCTAGTCCCAGTTCATAGTTGGTTCAACTGAGCCTTCTAAGAACCGTTTGCTTTTCCACATGCTGAGAGCCACAACAGAGCCAGGTCTTACGTCACATCTTTCTCAGCAACGCTAGCGAGGCAGCGACAGTGTTGCCAAGTCTGCGGTTTTCTCGTGGAATTGGGCTACTTCAACACTGTTGCCACGGGCTGTTTTTCATGTCAGCGGGTTGAAGCGACCCCAATTATGTGATATTTAGCCTCGGGAATGCGAATTTTAGTAGGCAACCATGCCAAAAAAACACATATTTTACCCCCAAATGTATTTTTACCGGGGAAGCCCCCCTGAAACGCGATTGGGCTTGTTTTGAGTAGCAATTAGGCGGGTTTTGTTGTGAAAACCTGGCAACCCTGGGCAGCGGGAAACACAAACATAGGCTTATTCGAGATGCATCGGCGCTGCACAGACTATCCACGTATGATGTAAAAAAAACGCATGAGTGAATCAAAAGTATAAGGAGTCGTGTGCTCTCGCTGGACTCGTTGTCATACGGCGATCGGTCTCTGCACAGCACCGCTGCCAACAAGCCTTCCATCAACAATGCAAACGTTGCGTTACTATTGATTCACATGGCTTTATGATCCTACATCGGCATCAAAACACAGCGAATCCAACGCATTCATGCAGTTCGCCGTAATTTGTATAGACGGAGATTACAAACGAGCAGCAGCTGTTAGCTCCATTAGCTGCTATTTCAACAATGGCGGATCTCAAGTCTGTGTTGGTCTTGTTGACCCCGCCCCCAGCGCCTGACGTAATCGGTTCTTACTTCTAGCCCTGTTCTAGCCCAGCAATGTTTTGGTGCTACTCAAGAACCACTTTTCCTGGCTCGGAGCTGGGGCTTTGGGTGTGGAAACACAAAGAACCGATTTGAAACTAGGCTCTGGCTCCAAACTAGCACCAGCACTGCCTTGGTGGAAAAGGGGTAAGAGTGTCCCTCGATTAGCTGACATGAGACGCAGCCACACACACAGGACATTGACATACAGCGCGTTCTCTTGTGTCTTGTCGCGCTTGGAAGCATTTACATGAATAGGAGCGTGATCATGTAACGCTAGGCAAAAATGGATATAAAAACAGATGCTGCGTTAATAGCGTTAAATATTTTTAATGCGTTAAGCTGAAAAAAATGAATCGCCCGCGTTAACGCGTTAATTTGCCCAGCCCTAATATTTTCACATTTCTACCACATAAATGACACAGTTTAAATACACATTCATCTTCCCAGCGCTGAAGTGCCCCTTTAAGAAACCCTCTCTAAATCCAGCACTTTTAGAAAACTACAGACCGGTATCCCCATTTCCACCGAAATTACCCAGAACAATTTGTCCCAGGAACTATTTTTTCCCCCCAGACCTGTTGTCACGGTCTAAAGTACCGTGAAGATTAGTCCGGTGACGTAGGACTGCGCGCGACTTTCCAGAGCCCACTGGATTTCGTCCTCTGCAGATACACTTAATAAAGCCTGAACCTCGTCGTCGGTCCATTGGCTGTATTTTGTAAACTCCATTGTTGATTCGAATAGCAAACGACTCTTACTGCACCGCACCGCACCGCTACAGACTTTTAGGTTGAAATAAAATGCTGTGTGAGCTCAACCAATCAGCATGTTCAGTGCCAAAGTCCCACCCCCGAAAGTTCCTGAACTTTGTAAAAGTACTACCTCGCGAGCAGGGATGTTTTGAGGGGAACTTCATTTAGACCCTGCAGTCGAAACACACAGAGTATCACCCCGAAGTCCCTAGTTCCTGCGGAAAGTTCCTGCGGTGGAAACGCGGCTATAGAGAGTTGAGCCACGTTTCCACCGCGGTCCCATACTCAACTGCCATTGGCTCATCTGCGTTCGAGGGGAGGGGCTTACCGATAGGTCAATTCGAGTAGCCATTTTCAAAAAACATTTTCAGCAGCACCTGACCAATTAAGACTAGCACTTAACTACTCTATTCATTTTTCAGTTTGTTTATTATAAAAATAAAAATAAAGTATGTGTACTGCGCTAGATTAACTGAGACGTGTTACAGCTCCTGCAGCCCTTGTTTGTCTAATTGCTTCTATTGCTCTCCTCATTTGTAAGTCACATTGGATAAAAGCGTCTGCTAAATCAGGGGTTTTCAAACTTTATGATGCCAGGGACCCCCAAATATGACAAATATTTTTTGAGGGACCCCCATCCTAAATTCCATCTATTTTTATGAAAAAAACATTTAAACTTGTTGATAAATTGTATGACATTATAAACACAAAATATTGTTTCCAAACGTAATAAATTGGCTATACTTAATGTTGTATGTATAAACCTGAAGAAGAACATTTTCAGTTAAAAATGATTTGTATAAGCAACTTTCACAATAAATGTATGTAAGCAACTTGCGTACTGCGTTAAGAATACTGCCTTACAACCCCAGTGAGCAAGATAAAGGGACTCACTAGAAAGATACAAACGTATACAATTCTGGAAAGTAGCCTATGTATACGGCAAGAAATGAGAGACATTTAGAAATGAAACCGAATATTCGGTAGACTTTATCCATTTTCTGGGGACCCCCTAGGACCTTCTGGAGGACCCCAGTTTGAAAACCCCTGTGCTAAATGATTAAATGTAAATTATGAATGCCTTTACTGGGACTTTTAATCTCATTTAATGCATCCTTGATGAATCTTACTGTCCCCAAACTTTAGTTAAATTCTGACTGCATAAGCAGTTTTCTTTAGAAAACACACACATCTTGTTATTGTTGTCTTTTTGTTTAGGTGCTGCCACACATCACCTGTAATATTCCACCTGAGAGATATTTGAAGCCTCAGTCTCGGCCCTGCAGGACACTCGGCTCGAGGAGAAACCTTCAGCACATGAATTATTGAGTCCTGATATACAAGCCTCTGATATAAACCCTCAGAAATGCACATGGTTGACCGTGATCAGGTGAGGCGATCTCTGGTGACCCAAATGAAGAGCTCTTTCATTCAGGCTGATCTGGAGATGCTGCGTGTTCTGGCTGGTTAATTAGTTAATGCACTGTGAGCGATCATTAACAATGAGCAGTTTTATAAAGTTAATAAATGCTGTAATACTGCTGTGCTCACTGTTTGCATTAATGAATTATGGTAAAGTTTTACCCAACATTTAGCTCGTCTGTAATATGTACTTCATAATAGTTTGACCTGCTCACACAAAAGCAGATCTCTTATCAAAACTCTTGCTTTCCTTTTAGTCCGTGTGTTTTATAAACAGATGGATTTACACAACCACGCTCTCGGACGCTTTCCAGCCTCCCCAGAGTCTGATGTGACAATGAACAGAAGTTTCGGACTGAAAGCGTAAATGATAAAGGCTGGTGATTTTACCTGTGTCCATCAGCGATGCGCAGAGCTCATCAGGAAGCAGAACTATCCTGTGGGAAATATCCAGCGGAGTGTGTTGATGTTCAGGTGAGATGGCTTGTGTGATGTCTCTCTCCTCTCTCTCTCTCTCTCTCTCTCTCTTCTCTCTCTCCTCTCTCTCTCTCTCTCTCTCTCTCTCTCTCTCTCTCTCTCTCCTCTCTCTCTCTCTCTCTCTCTCTCTCTCTCTCTTCTCTCTCTCTCTCCTCTCTCTCTCTCTCTCTCTCTCTCTCTCTCTCTCTCTCTCTCTCTCTCTCTCTCTCTCTCTCTCTCTCTCTCTCTCTCTCTCTCTCTCTCTCTCTCTCTCCTCTCTCTCTCTCTCTCTCTCTCTCTGTGTGAACAGTATCATGTTTGTTTAATAATTGACGTCTGGTGCCGTGTGTGTGTGTGCACGTGTGTTTATGAGTGTCCCTCTGAGGATACTGCACTGTGTTGGTACAGTAAAATCTGTAATATTGTGAAATATATGTTTTAAAAATTAAAAGAACTGTTTTCTAAGTGAATATATTTTAAAATGTAATTTATTTCTGTGATCAAAGCTGAATTGTCAGCATCATTACTCCAGTCTTCATTGTCACATGATCCTTTAGATATCATTCTGATATGATGATTTGATGCTCAAGAAACATTTATGATTATTATAAATATTGAAACATTTTTTTTTTGGAAACTTTCTTTGGAAACAGATTCTTTGATGAATATAAAGTTAAAGTGAACATAATTTATTATAAATAGAACTTTTCTGTAATATTTATTCATTTCAGAAATGTCTTTTGGATCAATTTATTGTGCCTTTGCTAAATAAAAGTATATTTTTTTAACATTGATGATAATAAGAAATAATCTTTTTTTTCCCTGAAGGATCATGTGACACTGAAGACTGGAGTAATGATGCTGAAAATTCAGCTTTGATCAAGGGCGAGGAGGATAAATAATTATTTTAATAGTATATTCAATAGAAAACCATTATTGTAAATTATAATAATATTTCACTGTTTTTACTGTATTTTTGATCCTTGGTGAGATTGAGACTTAGTTTTTAAAAATTAAACCTTAATCTTTCCAAACATTTGACCTGTAGTGTCTATATATACACACATGCAGGTTTCTTGTCAATATCAGACCGCATTTATCAGTATCCATTAACTTGGATTATGGATATTGGTTAATGGATATTGATAAATGCGGTCTGATATTGACAAATATCAAGTTCCTACTTTCAAGTAATATCAAAATATAAAAGCAAAAAAAGTTCCTACAATTTTTAACATTTAACTTGGAGTTAATGGATACTGATGAATGCGGTCTGATATTGACAAGAAATATCAAGTTCCTTCTTGTATACATTGTGCCTCTTGCTTTACATCCAAACACCCACAAGTGCTTTAGTGCAGTTTATGATGTGACTAACAATCACCACTAGAGGGCGCAAATTATCTAACAGATTCATGTTGCCTAGACTGGCTACAATTATGACTTTGGAATGGCGATTTGCTATTTAAGGGTCACTTGTAATTCAAGTCTTAGTTCATCCCTGCAGGATGTCTATTATACCCACACAATTATGGAATAAATTGATATGCACACACATAAAGTCTGTGTGTAATACTGATGAATGCATGCTCGCGCTTTTATAATACTTTGTGCTTGACTTGGGATCGTCTCCTACATTGTTGCAGATCTGTTGAGGATGTTACCTGCTGTATGAAGAGACTCGTGCAACAGGTAAACAAACTATTCATATGGTTTTATAAGAGTTCAAGTGCATGATATGAAGGTCACTGTATGTGCCATTCTGTGGGAAAAAGGCAGCATTAAGATTTTGATAAAACAAATTTTCATCGTGGATAGAAAGTCATACGAGGGTCAATAAATGACAGACTATCCTGTTAATTGTTCCATTGCAATTTAATTTAAGTCAGATAATTAGCTTTTAAAGTGGATTGTTAAAATATGATTCTGATTCTGATGATCAAATTGTATTCTTCACTGCAACCAGTGAAAGTAGGTTCAACAATGCCAAACATTTAGCCACTAGCCACAGTGACTGATGAGCACAACGGTCTGATGACTAGGGTTGGGTACCGAAACCACCTTTATAACCAGTATGTACCGGACCGAATCAGAACGCAGATTTCGGTGCCACTTCAATTCAAACGTGTTTCCACGTTCAATTCAGTGTTTTCAACCACATCATGTTTATTTTAGGATTCAGACATGTAAATGCTGTAAAAAATACTAGCAAAAATACACACTGATGTCTATGAAAGCGGCAAAAACAATCCTTTCAGACCGTTAAGACTTGTCGAGACTTTTCCAAGATGGCTCCCGTCTGTATACGCGTAATGTACTGTCTTTTATAAAGTATCTTCTTATTAAACTGTTTGTACACTTACAAAGTTCCCAATGCTTATGTTTGCATGTAGGGACCCTCATTATGCTACCGTGTTAGTGTGAGGCTATTTTGAGCCTTGTTAGTGGTATTAACTAGCGATTTAATTTGACTTATTCTATGCCCTATATACTAGCGTTATAAGCTAATCTGTTTTTAGAGATCAAATTCTTTACATTCGATTTTCATAAAAACGCATCCCAGAGAACGATCTACTCAGTAACCATGTGTTAAATTCCCCTAGGTTCATTTTTCACCGGAGTTGTCCTTTAAGTAAATTGTGTTTTGTATTTATTTATATTTATTTATTTAAGTATACTTTAAACTTGTAATAAATTGTTCAAATTAAATAATAAAAAAAATTTAAATAAAAAGCCATTCTTTAATCTCATCCATCCACCTCATTTTGTGGCTCTTTTTTTTAAAGTATCGGTTTGGCACCAGGATCGAAAAAAAACCCAAACGATACCCAACCCTACTGATGACAAAGCTCATGATAACTTTTCGAATTTCATTCTTCAGCTGAACACAAAAGATGTTTTGAAGAATATGGGTAATTAAACATTTTACGTTCAACTGCTTCTACACTAAGTATTGGGACACCCCTCCAAATCACTGAATTCAGGTGTTCAATCACTTCATGGCCACAGGTGTATAAATCAAGCACTAGGCATACAGAGCAGATGCTTCTACATTAGTGAGAGAATGGGTCGCTCTCAGGTGCTCAGTGAAGTCCATTTCCTCATTACTAAATATTCCACACTCAACTGTTAGTGGTGTTATAACAAAGTGGAAGCAATTGGGAACAACAGCAACTCAGCTACGAAGTGATAGGCCACGTAAAATCACAGCGGGGTCAGCGCATGCTGAGGGTTACAGTGCGGACAACTTTCTGCAGTCAATAGCTACAGACCTCCAAACTTCATGTGGCCTTCAGATGAGCTCAAGAACAGTGCGTAGAGCTTCATGGAATGGGTTTCCATGGCCGAGCAGCTCATCCAAGCCTTACATCACCAAGTGCCATGCCAAAGCGTGGGATGCAGTGGGGTAAAGCACGCCGCCACTGGACTCTAGAGCAGTGGAGACGTGTTCTCTGGAGTGACCAATCACGCTTCTCTGTCGGGTAATCCCATGGACGAGTCTGGGTTTGGCGGTGGCCAGGAGAACGGGACTTGACTGCATTGTGCCAAGTGTAAAGTTTGGTGGAGGGGGATTATGGTGTGGGGTTGTTTTTCAGGGGTTGGGCTTGGCCCCTAGTTCCAGTGAAAGGAACTCTTAATGCTTAAGCAAGACATTTTGGACAATTTCATGCTCCCAACTTTGTGGGAACAGTTTGGGGAAGGCCCCTTCCTGTTCCAACACGACTGCGCTCCAGTGCACAAAGCGTCGGTCCATAAAGACATGGATGAGCGAGTTTGGTGTGGAGGAACTTGCACCTGACCTCAACCCGATAGAACACCTTTGGGATGAATAAGAGCGGAGACTGCGAGCCAGGCCTTCTCGTCCAACATCAGTGCCTGACTTCACAAATGCGCTTCTCGAAGAATGGTCAAAAATTCTCATAAAAATTCTCCTTGTGGAAAGCCTTCATAGAAGAGATGAAGGTGCAAAGGGTGGGCCAACTCCATATTAAACCCTACGGATTAAGAATGGGATGTCATTAAAGTTCATGTGTATCTAAAGGCAGACATCCCAAAACTTTTGGCAGTATAGTGTCTCTTATTTTGTGTTCAACTGAACAAAGAGACTACATGTTTGGAACAGCTTGAGGGTGAGGACTGAAAATGAGGACAGAATTTTTGGGTGACTGTCCCTTTAAAGGATCCCTTTTTCCAAGTGGATCAGAGAACACTGATCTCTTTCAGGAGCTGATTTACTCTGATCGTCAGGTTTCTGTAAGTCTCCCTCCATCAGGTGCCCATATTTCTGCTCTGTGGGTCCGTATGAAACACCATCAGACTCTGACTCAGAGATTATTAAACCTGTAGGTGAATAAACTACAGCACATGATCTCAAAACACATGAGTGCAGTCATCATGAGTCAGCTCATCTCCTCATTCTAGCTTCAAATTCGTAAAGATAATTCACTCTCAATCTCCAAACCACCATGCTGTCTATCTCTGTGGACCTGCTGTTCATTATGAACGGATGATTCGGCTCCTTTTTTTGCTTTTTAATCAGATTATGCTGGTTAAACCTCTTTTTGTTGACTTCTTCACAACAACCAAAGCCAAAGCAGATTCATTCATTGCCCCTGTTATTGAACCAGAACTATGCCAGGAAAAATACAGTAGCAACATTTACGAATAGAACTTAAATTTAAACTATATAGTAACTTAAATCTGAAGTTTTTTTCACTTTTATAATATACTGACAATCCCCATAACAACTCATGTGGTAAAGAGCAAGTCACATGATGAATCAAAGTAGTTTTTTCACAGGCTGAGATAAATATTAATATATAGAAGGTGCACAGTGTCATAAACCCAAAACCCAAATCATGGTAACAAACACTGCAACATAATGATCTTCCTCTGTGTTCCAGTACAAATATCTAAAGATTCTTAAATCAAGATATATTTACTGGGGAAGCAAAATGACTGAAGATATTAAGTCTTGTTTTCTGGAAATTGTGTCAAAATTAAGTGAGTTTATACTTAAAATTGAAAAATATTTGCCAATGGAATCAAAAAAATTACTTCAAAGTGAAAACAAGTTTATTTTTCTGACCCCATTGGCAGATATTTGTTCATTTTAAACATTAACTCACTTAATTCTGACACATTTTTCATGAAACAAGTCTTAATATATTTGCGTCTCCAGTAAATGTCTCTTGATTTAAGAATCTTTAGATATTTGTACTGAAATACAAGACAAAAATACTGAGTAAGAAAGTATGGCCACTCTCCATTGTCAAGCATTAACTTGCGGGGGTACTCTGTTGAAGTTTAAAACTATTGGATCTGCCATAATTAATCGCTAACGCTTGGTCGTGACGCATGTCATCTCAAACTAGCGCACAACATCAACGTCATCGTTCTCAGCCACTCCTTCTGATTGGAACGGTCAAAATTTGACCGGAGAAAACCAGAGAATATACCGTAATCCCAGACGGACTACTGAAGGAAAATGAAAATTGAGTGGAAGTACGTAGGAGGGCGGAGCCAGGCTAACGCTGTACCAATTCTTTCTGAAAACAGCCGCGCCGTGGAAGCGTGTACTGGGCGAAGCTTGTCACAAGCACACACACACACACACACACACACACACACACACACACACACACACACACACACACACACACACACACACACACACACACACACACACACAATACATCATGGCATTATCCCTGGATAACTCTTGATTCTCTATACGTTGGTGTTGTTCACATTATATGCACTTAGGCCTCGATTGCCAACAAAACACATTTGACTCAGTTTCTCTCACAGCCTGCGGTTTCCACTCATGACCGGGAACAAACACACACACTTGCAGAACTCCGGAAACACAAACTGCATCATGTAGAAGATTTTATTATGTAAATATTAGCATTTTATGGCTAATGAAAAGACACTATTATGTTCAAATGTGTAATGATGTTTCAAGGGTGGTCAAATGGTTGCTGACTGTGTTTAAATGTATGCTGACTTTGAGAATGCCCTTTAGAAGGACAGGAACAGAATTAGAACTTAGAATGTGGCCATATGAAGTGGTGTTTACCATGTTAGGAAGACCACTATGGTATTTATATGACAGAAAAGTCAAGTAGCAGGAGGGCCGGTGGCTGACGGCCCTCCGGCTTCATTGCTGTGTTTGGTGTGAATAAAGCCTCTTCTGAAATCAATAATCCTGGTCAAGAAATTTTTTATAGAAAGAGAATTCTTCGACATAAATGGCGACCCCGGCAGGACATTTCAGGAGCTGATAAAGAAACCATGGCAGGACGTTCCTGGACGAATCAGCACAAACAGTGGCCACAAATTTGAATAGGTAAGCAGTCTTTGCTTAAGTTTGTGTTATTCGCCAGAAATGTACCTGTTATGGTGAGACAGCTTCTCCAAATTTAAAGAACTAAAAAGGATTTTTGATTTCAGAATAAATGCATGCAGTATAATTTCTAACAATTATGGCCTTGGGAATATTAAGAGATATGTAAAGGTCAGGTAAATAAGCTGTGTTTATTTCTCGCTAAGAGGGCCTGGATGGATAGCAGAAATATTGCATGACACAGGAGTTTAATAAAGTCAGATAAATTAGATGTGGTTACGAACGCCAAGTGGGCCTTGATGGATGGCAAAGTAACAAAAAGTTAAAAATAAAGTCAGATAAATTAGATGTGGTTACGAACGCCAAGTGGGCCTTGATGGATGGCAAAGTAACAAAAGTTAAAAATAAAGTCAGGTAAATTAGATGTGTTCAGGCGCCAAGTGGGCCTTGATGGATGGCGAAGTATACCATGAACACAAGTTTAAAAATAGTCCTATTTTGTTATGTTGAGGAATAGTATTAACAGGGACAGTAATTTATTTTAATCGTATTTTGATGTGTTGAGAGTGCTTGCTGGATTGTCTGTGGCTAAGTGTATGTGTGTGTGTCTGTGTGGACTCTGAGTTAAAAATAAGTAGTGGAGCAGTGACCCCCTGAACTCTGAAAGAGGTAGGGGAGGGGTGCTTCATTTGAGAGAGAGTATGAGAGAAGACTTGTATGAGTGATTAGAATATTGTGAATGTGAGATTGTGAATGTTACATTCAGTTAGGAAAAGTGACATTGCAGAATTAGAATAAAGTAATAAATTATATGACAAGTGGTGAATAATTTTATACTATTCATGCAAAGTAAAGTTAAAAAGTAAAAGAAAAATTGGAAAGTTAAAAAGCAGTTGGTGATTAAAATATTATAAAGCTTGCATATGATAAAAATAAAAGGTAAAGTTAAATAAAAGAAAAATAAATAAGTGATTATTCTTTTGAAAAATAAATTTGAGAACATTAAATTAAAGAGTAAATCAAGTCTAGAAATTGGTTATTAAAATAATTATTGATTAAAGGACAATATGGCCACTCCAGTGGAAATGCTAGGGTCAAAATACCCATTGAGAATTAATAGATAAGATATCAAATAAATGAAAGAACTAAGGATATGATAACCAAATGGCCAAATGAAGGGACATTTGATGTAACATTATGAGAAGAAATGGAAACCTTGATTTAAAAAATAATAATAATAATAATAATAATAAATAAATACAAATAAATTAATTATAAAATTAAGAACAGTTTAAAGAAAAAGAAGAGATAAATTAAAAGAGAGAAGGAAAAAGCAGTGCTAGCATTGTTTAGAAAAGAAGGAGAGGAAGTATTAAAAAATATAAAACAGGCAAGGAAAATAAATTAAAAAGAGACAAGGAAACAAAGAGAAAAAAAAAAACATGTTTTCAAATACTCTGTCAAATGTAACTCCAGAAGGGCAGTTCCCAATCCTAAAAGGACTGGTAGAAGTCATAGGAGAAATGCAAATGGAAGGGCAGGTGGACTTAGAAAATGAAAAACAAACAAGACAAGATGTGAGACAAAAGGAGAAAAGTAAAACATTTGAGAAAAATGCACCGTTAGATTGTTATGAACAAGCACGAGCAGCATTAGAGCAACTAAAAACAAAGTATGCGGATAAAAAAGCAGAGACAAAAGAAGTTGTAATGGAAACAAAAATAGGAGACTTAGATAAAAGCATCAAAGAAACAGAAGAATTGATAAAACGTACAGAGAGACGGGCAAGTGATAGAAAAAAAATATTAGAAAGTTTAAATATCGAAAATGAAGAAGAGGAAACATTTGATGAAGAAATATGGTCAAAAGGGAGAGAAACAGGGAAGCTAAGAACTCTGGCAAAACAACTCCCTATTTTAATTAAGGGTAATCAGGGTCAATATGTGCCTTGGGGTTCACAAGATTTAGAGGGCCTTGTCAACTGCCTTCCTGACATCCAGGAGAGAGCTGGGAAATGGATTATAGTGTTTGAAGAAGAAACAATGAGCAAACTGTGATCTGTGGGGGACATTAAAACACTTCTGGGGAAAAGTCTAAGTGGATCAAAAAAGGAAGAAATTCTTCAAGCTTCTGAACTGTGAACTCTTGCTATGAGACTGTTTTTGATGCATATCGTCCGGCAATATGGCAGGCATTGCGAAAAATGGAAGCAAGAGACTGGGAATCCAGAAGGAGACCCATTGAAGAGAAGAGTCAGACCAAATGGCAAATGACTCCTGTGAATGCTTCTGTGAATACCTCTGTAAATAACCCACTGCAGCAATTCCTCCAAATGCACACCAGATTCCTGCACCCACAGTCAGCAACAAGGGCCGGCAGGTTGGAAAAGAAATACACAGCATGGAGGACAGAGGGGGTAGTGGACAACTGGGACATATCAAAACCAATTGCCCAACAATCCATGGCAACAGTCACTCAGGGGTGAAAGGTGGGCTGGTTGGCAACGACCTGCTCAAAATTTGCAAAGACAGGGGACAAATACAGTTAATTCCTCTGACAGCTCCAGTTTGCTTACAGACTAAAAATAAAAGTGTGACCTTACCAGTTCTTGTATCAAATCAAACTCCTGTAAACTTGATAGGAAGAGATGCATTATGTAAATTAGGACTTCAAATTTGGTGTTTTCCAAAAGGAATGTATATAGACTTACAAGGAATAGGAACTCAAATGATGATTTCTGAGCCAAAAGCAAATGTATACTGGTTAAGACAAATAGAAAATTATGTAAGACAAATCATGAATAAATGGGGAAAGTTTATTGAAGCACAGATTTCTGAAGCTCAGTCACCAAAGTCAGGATTTCACTGTACTATGATATATGATGATGAGAGAGATGGAAAAATAAAAAAGAAATGGCAAAAAGAAACAGATAGTAAAAAAAAAAAATTGAGATTACCTCAAAATACATCATAATAGGTAAACAGGGAGCAGCAATGAAAATAACTGAAAATGAATTTACAAAAAGTTGGTTCAATGTACCATATTCTGTTCCACGTATGTTTATACAGGAAAGAATTAGGAAGCCAAAAGATTTACAGCCAATGATGAAAAAAAGCTGAACAATGCCAGTGGAATTCAACAATAAATCCATTAATTGTTACTCTGTTGGAAATTTTTTTTAATAAAAGTCTTGTGTGAAACAAAATTAATGGGGATTACTCAAGAAATAATTATAAATCAAAAAGGACAAACATAAATGATAGTAAAATCCAAATCAATAGAGACTGTTGAGAGTGAGCTATTTAAGGATGTTTAGTGGTGATACTTACTCCAGTAGTTTTGATAGAACCACAACCACAACTGGAAGATATTGTTTGAATACAGCAGCAAGCAGGCCCTTATGAACATTATATGTGGCATCAGAGGGGGGCCAAAAAAAAGATGAAAAAGATATTTGGCGTTCACATGAAGGACAGATTGTTGCACCAACAGTGCTTTTGAACATTCTCATTTCAAATGCGCAGGGATTTGATCACTGCGCGAGGGGGGAAGTAATAAGAAAAATTAAACAACAAGGATATTGAAGGATATTGGTCTCCATATTAATACGCAATGGTAGAAAATTTTAGACATCTGGTAATGGATTATGTGGACATGATAAAGCGAGTACAAGGTAAACGATATATGCTTGTGATAATTAATCGATTTAGCAGATGGGTAAAAGTAGTACCATCTGCAGATGAGGCTTCAGGAACAGTAATCAAATTTCAAACAAAAGAGGTAAATTCCTAGATTTGGAATACCATCAGAAATAAGTTCAGATAACGGGTTGGCGTTTATTAAAAAAAACTTTAAAAACAAGTATTGCAGCAACTTAGGATAAAACAAAGACTTGGTTGCATTTATAGGCCTCACTTGCACTAATGAGTTGTCGCATGCAAACTAACAGAATCATACATTTAACACCGCATGGAAAAGCTTAAGGGTCGACCCATGCATGTACCATATTGCAGAGGTTGATTGATTAAAATTGATTGATACAAAGGACTGCCTATAGAACAATTACAAATGGAATTAAGATCTTATATGAGGAAACTAACTGCAATATGTAAAGCTATATATTTACAGGAAAAAAGACCCAGGTGACCAGGTGTATCTGAGGGTATTCAGGACCATGAGAACCAATGGACAATAAAGACTGGCCTGATAAATCGAGCTGTAGTTTGCAAGCATTGGAAGTTGATTCAAGTACCTCCAATGAGGACGAAGAAGAAGATGACTACAATATAAAAATAACTTTTGATAGTATAATGTATGACTTGATGTTTGATTATTCTACATAACTGTGACAACCACAGGCAAGGCTGAACAAATTGCACACTCATGCTTATAACAATGTACTGATGATAAGACATAGGAATTAGGGAAATTAGAATCTTTTACTCCATTCCTGAAAAAGAGAACAAAAGCAAAATCTGGAAGGAGATGTTTGGTTCTAATATTCCTCCGGAGTGTGGTTGCATAATCTAGTCATTGGTAGTGAAACTGAGTGACTTATTTTAAGTCATTAGGTAGCATAACTGAAAAAAAACTGGATTCTGAAACTACACATCTGGGAAAAGGTTAGTGAAGGTGGGGCTTAGTTAAGCCCCAAAGGGGGGAATATGTAGAAGATTTTATTATGTAAATATTAGCATTTTATGGCTAATGAAAAGACACTATTATGTTCAAATGTGTAATGATGTTTCAAGGGTGGTCAAATGGTTGCTGACTGTGTTTAAATGTATGCTGACTTTGAGAATGCCCTTTAGAAGGACAGGAACAGAATTAGAACTTAGAATGTGGCCATATGAAGTGGTGTTTACCATGTTAGGAAGACAACTATGGTATTTATATGACAGAAAAGTCAAGTAGCAGGAGGGCCGGTGGCTGACGGCCCTCCGGCTTCATTGCTGTGTTTGGTGTGAATAAAGCCTCTTCTGAAATCAATAATCCTGGTCAAGAAATTTTTTATAGAAAGAGAATTCTTCGACAATCACTAGCCGCGTTTCCGTTACAGATTTGCGCAAAACTTTTGCGATATTATCTAAAAGTCGATAAAAATATATTGCAAAATGACATTGTTTCCATTAACTGATGTTATGCGACTAAAACTATTTTTTCCTCTCGTGATAAATCATTCAAAAAATCATGCTACGTATGTTGTTAGGTTTATGTATATCTCAGCCACTGCACGCCATTATTTGTAATGGTAAGAGACGTGCGTGTTATCCAAGCACTGATGGCAAGGAAAGCACCTTATGCTTGAGCGACACATATGAGGTGTTATGATAAATTGTGGCATTTTATATTCTGTTGTTTTTTATGAGTTTAATAAAGAACTCATCTTCTGTCCAAACATACGATCATCTGTAAAGAATAATCGACTTTTACATACGCCAGGTTATTGTGACGCATTGCCACATACAGAGACGAGCGAAAAGTTTGAATTTGCATGGTGATAACTCAAAGGTTTTTTACCACTTCATTATTTTGGCTTGGAATTTCGTTTGTTGGAAATATAAACTGAATTTAGAAATGCTTTTGAAATGAAAAACTTTGCGTTTAATAAAAATATATTTTTGAAATGAAGACAGTGGAGTGGAGCGCAAAATAATCAGTTCCCTGAGTCCCGGCCTTTGCTGTTATTGAGTGTTCACAAATAAAAGTAGACAGTTTATAGTTTATAATTATGTCTTGCACTGATCTCTGTATGGCTAAGATGGAGTATTGTGAGTTTCCGCTGGAATAAGGAAAAAATCCATCAAAAGGCGCAGACGACTTCGTCGGACAGAGGGTAAAAGAAAACTTAGCCAATTTAGTTTCATATAGTTAGGCTGTGTCTAAATGTTATAATCTTTTAATTTCATATGTTGATTATGAAAAGTGAGCAGCATGAGTAAAGCACATAATCAGATGCGCATATGTCTAGGGACATGGATTTTGAGCACTTCATTGAATTGTGTTTTCTAGAAAGATAATTTTTAGTCTCGTTATTAGACATAGCCTATTTGAGTGGGAAAAAAATATATAGGCCCTGTGTGAGAGCAATGCGTGACCATACCAGGTAACCTGTAAATGCGAAAAAACTGTTTCCATTGCAGTTTTGCGAAAATGTCCTTTTTCGAATGGCCTGATAAACCACCTTATGCGAGCGTAAAAACATTTTTTGCGATATATGGGAGTTTTTGCGAAATTGATGCATTTCAATTGGGCATATTTTCAATTCGCAATTTCAATTTGCGCAATTTGAAGGGTAATGGAAACGCGGCTACTGTTCCTTTAACTCTGGGTTATTTGTGAAGCTGAACAAGGTGATCTTTACCTCACACACACACACACACACACACACTTCTTTAGTGACATTGTTGTCTCGTGTCTAAAAAAAACAACGCCAGCGCCGCCGACGGTTCCCATAATCCGAACGAAGCTCGATGATGGAAGGCTCTTCCTCTCACTCTGGTTGATGTGTGTGTGTGTGTGTGTGTGTGTGTGTGTGTGTGTGTGTGTGCTCATCCGGGAGAAGTGCCCATACAAGCAATTCTGCCCTTTATGACGTCATACAGGTGCCATACGCGAAGAAAACTTTTCTGAAACTTGTTTGAATCCTGAAGGAGTGTATTTGGCACAGAAATACTAAGAAGTCAAGTTTATTTTACCCCTAAAAAGGGGCGGTGACGAAATCAGTTGTTAAGTTAAGTTCCCGGATGTGCCAGTACTCCGTATTGGGATACCCCTCCAAATCACTGAATTCGCTTCTACAAACATTAGTGAAAGAATGGGTCGTTCTCAGGAGCTCAGTGAACTCAAGCGTGGTACCGTGATCGGTTGCCACCTGTGCAATAAGTCCATTCTGGAAATTTCCTCACTATTAAATATTCCACACTCAACTGTTAGTGGTGTTATAACAAAGTGGAAACAATTGGGAACACCAGCAACTCAGCCACAAAGTGGTAGGCCACGAAAAATCACAGAGCAGGGTCAGCTCGTGTGTGTGTGTGTGTGTGTGTGTGTGTGTGTGTGTGTGCGTGCGCAGGGCTGTTTCTAGCCATTTTGACACCCTAGGCGAAATCCTAGAACGAATCGATTCAGCTTTCAACACCACCCGTAAAGATGCATTCAATTCGACAAAGCAGTTTAATAAAGGATAATCTGGAACCTTAATCCACTGCTATATTCCTCATATTAGCCTAACATATTATTGTATACCTCTATCTGTAAAATTCTGTTCAAAGTAATAGCCATCTGTATATTATATTCATAGTACATATTCACCTGTACATTCTGTTTACATTCTGTTTATAGTAATAGCCATCTGTATATTTATATTTATTCACTGTATATATTCATCTGTAAATTCAGTTCTGTTTATAGTAATAACCATCTCTCTACTTATACATATTTATATATATTCAGTACATTTTTATGCCCAGCACTTACGCAACCATTGTATATATCCTGCACTTGCTGCTATTGCACTTCTGGTTAGACCTAAACTGCATTTCGTTGCCTTGTACTTGTACTTGTGTAATGACAATAAAGTTGAATCTAATCTAATGCATATTGTGAATTAGCACATTTTATTATACTATTTTTAAATTGGCCGTTGAAGTTTTATATGGGACAATTACACACTGATCCTTTAACAATGCATTAGCGCAAAAACACACACCAAGTAAGAGAAGAAAGCTTAATAGAGTCTAAATATAATGATATCATGAAATGCTAAAGTGAGTGAGGATCTTGGGGTTTTATATCTTGCGTCTATAATACACACCGAGCAATATTACACCATCTGCCCATTTCACAGCGTAATTTCTCGACTGCCACAAATACGGCCCTAACAAAATACAGATTTATGCACTTTTTATTGTACCTGTTTTTTTTAATTAGCTTTTAAATTTAGCTTTATTGTGTGGTTAAAAAAAGCGTTACATTGCCAAAGCTTTGACCGAGCTCTTTGATCTAATGGTGTTGAGCGCTCCAAATGCAAACTTTACATGCAACATTCAGACAGTAATTGACAGTACTCTGATCCAATAGTGCTAATCCTATTTCAGGGTGGCCTTGACACCCTTTACACACACCCCTGATATGCGTTCATTGGCGCCCCTTCTGCTGATGGTGCCCTAGGCGACCGCCTAATTCGCCTATGCCTAAAAACAGCCGTGTGTGTGTGTGTGTGTGTGTGTGTGCGTGCTCATCCAGGCAATTACGCACTTTATGACATCATACAGGGCCATACTCGAAAAATAACTTTCCAAAACTTGTTTGAATCCTGAAGGAGTGTATTTGGCAGAGAAATACTCCATCATACGTCCAACTTGATTTTTTAAATTATGGCCATGTTAATCATGGGAATCAACTCTTTAATAGAGTCAATAAGAATGCATTAAAATACCATTAGACCCTCCCTTTAAACAAAAAACATCAAATGTGAACTGTGACACGGGTAATTATTTGGATGGTCAATTTATGATTTTTTACTGTAAATTATAAGACAGCTTTTCACTTCTAAAAACTGTACATTAGTACTGAAATGTCCTATAGGATTAATTATAGTTTTTCACTGAATATATTAAACCACTATTTTTTTTTAATGTTAAAAATACCATCATGTTTACAGTGTACTGGCTATTTTACCTCATATTTTAATGCAATGCTAGATTAAATGGATGCAAACGTTGAGTCTGACAGTATGTCTCAAACAGTGATTCTGCTTTGGTATCCACAAATGCGTATGCTGTATAATAAGAAGTGGAGTGAAAACACCAGAGATGATGAATGAGGTGAAACGTCCATGCTGTGGAATTCCTTCAGAGTGACGCTCATGTGGGATGAGATTGTGTCCTTACATTCGGGGGGTTTAAGAAATAACATAAATCTGCGGAGCAGAGGCGGGTTAAGATAAGAGTGAGTTTATACTCTGAGGAAAGATGCTTTCATTGTTCTGATCACACATTATTGGAGTGCGTTTTGCTAAAAAAAAATATTTCAGTCTTTACATGTTGAACTGAAACTTATTGTAAAGTGTTCTGTGGAAATCCGTTGAAAATGGCCTGAAATAGAAATATGATGCCAAATATTATTATTATTAAAAGCATATACACCAATCAGGAATAACATTATGAGCACTGACAGGTGAAGTGAATAACACTGATGATCTCTTCATCACCTGTTAGTGGGTGGGATATATTAGGCAGCAAGTGAACATTTTGTCCTCAAAGTTGTTGTGTTAGAAGCAGGAAAAATGGGCAAGCGTAAGGATTTGAGCGAGTTTGACAAGGGCCAAATTGTGATGGCTAGACGACTGGGTCAGAGCATCTCCAAAACTGCAGCTCTTGTGGGGTGTTCCCGGTCTGCAGTGGTCAGTCTCTATCAAAAGTGCTCCAAGGAAGGAACAGTGGTGAACCGGTGACAGGGTCATGGGCGGCCAAGGCTCATTGATGCACGTGGGGAGCGAAGGCTGGCCTGACGATGAATGATATTAGTCAGATGTATCGCTGAGTGAGATAAGGATTATTGCAACACACTTCTGCCAGTCTGCTTTCTTAAAGGGGCCTTATTATGCTTATACATATTCTATTAAAGAGTTAGTTCACCCCAAAATGAAAATTAGCCCATGATTTACTCACCCTCAAATCATCCTATATATATGACATTCTTCTTTCAGACGAGTACAATCAGAGTTATATTAAAAATGTCCTGGCTCTTCCAAGCTTTATAATTACATTGACTTGATGGGTCATTTTGAAGTTCATAAAAGTTAGTTATTTTAGTCCATACATTTTTTAATATGGATATTTCTCTTACACAAACATGCCACTTCGCTTCATAAGGCCTTTATTAACCCCCGGAGCCGTGTGGAGCAGTTAAATGATGGATAGATGCAATTTTATGATGGATAGATGCATGTTTATGATGGACAGATGCACTTTTATGATGGATAGATGCATGTTTATGATGGATAGATGCACTTTTATGATGGATAGATGCATGTTTATGATGGACAGATGCACTTTTATGATGGATAGATGCATGTTTATGATGGACAGATGCACTTTTATGATGGATAGATGCATGTTTATGATGGATAGATGCACTTTTATGATGGATAGATGCACTTTTTTAATGATAGATGCACTTTTATGATGAATAGATGCACTTTTATAATGATAGATGCACTTTTATGGATAGATGCACTTTTATGATGGATAGATGCATGTTTATGATGGATAGATGCACTTTATGATGGATAGATGCATGTTTATAATGGATATATGCACTTTTATGATGGATAGATGCATGTTTATGATGGATAGATGCACTTTATGATGGATAGATGCATGTTTATGATGGATATATGCACTTTTATGATGGATATATGCACTTTTATGATGGATAGATGCACTTTTATGATGGATAGATGCACTTTTATGATGATGGATGCACGTTTATGATGGATAGATGCACATTTATGATGGATAGATGCACGTTTATGATGGATAGATGCATGTTTATGATGGATAGATGCACTTTATGATGGATAGATGCATGTTTATAATGGAGATATGCACTTTTATGATGGATAGATGCACTTTTATGATGGATAGATGCACTTTTATGATGATGGATGCAGGTTTATGATGGATAGATGCAGGTTTATGATGGATAGATGCACGTTTATGATGGATAGATGCATGTTTATGATGGATAGATGCACTTTTATGAGGGATAGATACACTTTTATGATGGATAGATGCACGTTTATGATGGATAGATGCACGTTTATGATGGATAGATGCATGTTTATGATGGATATATGCACTTTTATGATGGATAGATACACTTTTATGATGGATAGATGCACGTTTATGATGGATAGATGCATTTTTATGATGGATAGATGCACGTTTATGATGGATAGATGCACGTTTATGATGGATAGATGCACGTTTATGATGGATAGATGCACTTTTATGATGGATAGATGCACTTTTATGGACTTAAAAAAACGACCCATCAAGTCACTGCCATTATAAAGCTTGGATTAGCCAGGGCATTTTTAATATAACTCTGATGGTTTCCGTCTGAATCATGGGGTCATTTTCATTTTTGGGTGAACTATCCCTTTAAATGATATTTAATAATACAATTTTTCCCATAATGTTAAATTAAGACCCAATCACCAAACGTAACTGCAGCATTTTTGCAGCTTCAATAAAAGTGGACTTTGTAGTTTTTATGCTGTATAGGAGCAAACATTAGGCCTATGTATACATTTGGCTGGTTCATTTCAAATGAAACTCCTTACACAAGAATGTGTTGTAAAAGCTCTTAATCGCCCTCATTTGAATAAAATGTCTGGAACTTTTTCAGGCCCATCAGAAGGATCCTGAAGAGAGGAAACCCCTGCTGGAGTTTAATGAGGGTCCCATAAGGAATGCAGTAGGAGTCGGGCATGTGGTGCGTGTTGAATGAGTTTACCTGTCTTTACACCATCAGCCCAAGCAGTTTAATTAAGCAGCGTCTGCTCTCGTGCTCAGCGTGAGTGTTTATCAGATCAGATGAGTGCGATCAGACCTGTATTAATGTCAGAGCAGATCAGAGTAAACGGGCAGCTGACATGACACCACAGCAGCTGTGTTCAGAACCATCTGCAGAATATATTTGACCTTTTTTTACTATATTTTAAAACATGTAGAAAATAATAATAAAAGTTTAAAAGAATAGATCATTTTTCTTTTGTCGCATGACTATATTACTAGCATGTTAACTACGTAAGTCGGTTATCATCTAGAATATAAAGAGATAAATACATTATTTTACATGTTGAATGTGTTTTTTAAACCCTTAACCAGGGATATTATTGTCAAGTATAACATTATGACCTATTATTGTGTTGGTCCCCCTTTTGCTGCAAATCAGCCCTGACCCGTCGAGGCATGGACTCCACTAGACTCCTGATGGTGTGCTGTGGTATCTGGCACCAAGATGTTAGCAGCAGATCCTTTAAGTCCTGTAATTTTGTGAGGTGGGGCCTCCATGGATTGGACTTGTTTGTTCAGCACATCCCACAGATGCTCGATTGATTTGAGATCTGGGGAATTTGGAGGCCAAGTCAACACCTCAAACTCGTGCTCCTCAAACCATTCCTGAAGCATTTGTGCTTTGTGGCGACGCATTATCTGCTGAAAGAGCCACAGCCACCAGGGAATACCGTTTCCATGAAAGGCTGTACATGGTCTCAACAATGCTTAGGTAGGTGGTACGTGTAAAAGTCACATCCACATGGATCGCAGGACTTTCTATCAGAACCAGCATTAACTTCTTGAGCAGTTTGAGCTCCAGTAGCTCGTCTGTTTGATCAGACCACACGGGCCAACCTTTGCTCCCCACGTGCATCAATGAGCCTTGGCCGCCCATGACCCTGTCGCCGGTTCTCTACTGTTCCTTCCTTGGAGCACTTTTGACAGAGACTGACCACTGCAGACCGGGAACACCCCACAAGAGCTGCAGTTTTGGAGATGCTCTGATCCAGTCGTCTAGCCATCACAATTTGGCCCTTGTCAAACTCGCTCAAATCCTTATGTTTGCCCATTTTTCCTGCTTCTAACACATCAACTTTGAGGACAAAATGTTCACTTGTTATATATATATATACAGTGAGGAAAATAAGTATTTGAACACCCTGTTATTTTGCAAGTTCTCCCACTTAGAAATCATGGAGGGGTCTGAAATTGTCATCGTAGGTGCATGTCCACTGTGAGAGAGTTAATCTAAAAAAAAAAAATCCAGAAATCACAATATATGATTTTTTAACTATTTATTTGTATGATACAGCTGCAAATAAGTATTTGAACACCTGAGAAAATCAATGTTAATATTTGGTACAGTAGCCTTTGTTTGCAATTACAGAGGTCAAACGTTTCCTGTAGTTTTTCACCAGGTTTGCACACACTGCAGGAGGGATTTTGGCCCACTCCTCCACACAGATCTTCTCTAGATCAGTCAGGTTTCTGGCCTGTCGCTGAGAAACACGGAGTTTGAGCTCCCTCCAAAGATTCTCTATTGGGTTTAGGTCTGGAGACTGGCTAGGCCACGCCAGAACCTTGATATGCTTCTTACAGAGCCACTCCTTGGTTATCCTGGCTGTGTGCTTCGGGTCATTGTCATGTTGGAAGACCCAGCCTCGACCCATCTTCAATGCTCTAACTGAGGGAAGGAGGTTGTTCCCCAAAATCTCACAATACATGGCCCTGGTCATCCTCTCCTTAATACAGTGCAGTCGCCCTGTCCCATGTGCAGAAAAACACCCCCAAAGCATGATGCTACCACCCCCATGCTTCACAGTAGGGATGGTGTTCTTGGGATGGTACTCATCATTCTTCTTCCTCCAAACACGTTTAGTGGAATTATGACCAAAAAGTTCTATTTTGGTCTCATCTGACCACATGACTTTCTCCCATGACTCCTCTGGATCTTCCAAATGGTCATTGGCAAACTTAAGACGGGCCTTGACATGTGCTGGTTTAAGCAGGGGAACCTTCCGTGCAATGCATGATTTTAAACCATACGTCTTAGTGTATTACCAACAGTAACCTTGGAAACGGTGGTCCCAGCTCTTTTCAGGTCATTGACCAGCTCCTCCCGTGTAGTTCTGAGCTGATTTCTCACCTTTCTTAGGATCATTGAGACCCCACGAGGTGAGATCTTGCATGGAGCCCCAGTCTGAGGGAGATTGACAGTCATGTTTAGCTCCTTCCATTTTCTAATGATTGCTCCAACAGTGGACCTTTTTTCACCAAGCTGCTTGGCAATTTCCCCGTAGCCCTTTCCAGCCTTGTGGAGGTGTACAATTTTGCCTCTAGTGTCTTTGGACAGCTCTTTGGTCTTGGCCATGTTAGTAGTTGGATTCTTGTATGGTGTGGACAGGTGTCTTTATGCAGCTAACGACCTAAAACAGGTGCATCTAATTTAGGATAATAAATGGAGTGGAGGTGGACATTTTAAAGGCAGACTAACAGGTCTTTGAGGGTCAGAATTCTAGCTGATAGACAGGTGTTCAAATACTTATTTGCAGCTGTATCATATAAATAAATAGTTAAAAAATCATATATTGTGATTTCTGGATTTTTTTTTTTTTAGATTATGTCTCTCACAGTGGACATGCACCTACGATGACAATTTCAGACCCCTCCATGATTTCCAAGTGGGAGAACTTGCAAAATAGCAGGGTGTTCAAATACTTATTTTCCTCACTGTATATATATATATATATATATATATATATATATATATATATATATATATACACACACACGAACATATTAACTTGACTAAAATAAGTAAAACTGAAATTAAAAATGAACAAAACTTAAATAAACATATTAAAAAAAGTAAAAATATTTGCACTTTTATATATACACTTGTATTATTATCCATGCATCTTTCATGCATTTCATATTAAGAGACTATATGAAATAATGATTTAAAATAAATTGTGAACAATTGCAACATTCTCTCTCTCTCTCTCTCTCTCTCTCTCTCTCTCTCTCTCTCTCTCTCTCTCTCTCTCTCTCTCTCTCTCTCTCTCTCTCTCTCTCTCTCTCTCGGCTATATACTATGTTCTTTGTCAACTACCCCAATTCTGTCAGGTTTTACGACTGAATTAGCTTAAACTAACACTCATTTGTGATGAAGGTCATGTAAAAGTGCTCAGAGGTTTTGGCCATCTGCTCCTGAAGAGAGAGAGGGAGGGAGGAGTCCTTCAGTGCCTAAGACAATCAAAGTGAGGGAGAGAGATGAAGATTTAACAGATTCTGCAACAGCAGACGGGAGTTTGATAGGAGCAGGATAAAGGATTGGGAAACATCCAGTCCGTGTTTTCCATCATCCCGCAGGAGAGTAACTCACCAGCAGTGAACTGAACCGAACGAGACGCAGATAACAGACAGAACTTCACTCATGCCGGATGAAAGCACGACGATGATGATGATGATGATGATGATGTGGGAAGATTTCCCCAAGTGTCCGCAGGTTTAGAGGCTGGAAGTTGAGCATCACTTCAGGACATGGAGTTTGGACGGATTTATTTACGATATAAAAGAGCAGTCCTGCTGTCATTGATGTTCAAGCTGGGTAAGACACATCTTTATGATTATGATTTCATATTTGACTTATTTCTAAAGCTCATTTGAGTAAATGTGTGAAGGGTTCAAGGACATATTTTTTATTCAGCAAGGACGCATCAATTGGTGAAAAGTGACAGTAAAGACATTTATAAGGATATATGAAGCAGCACAACTGTGTTTTACATTAACATTAATAATAATAATCATAAATGTTTCTTGAGCAGCAAATCATAATATTCGAATGAGGATCATGTGACACTTGAAGACTGGAGTAATGATGCTGAAAATCCAGCCTCGGTCACAGGAATAAATTATATTTTACAATATAATCACATTGAAAACAGCTGTTTTACATTTATAAAAATATTTTTTTTAAAACATTTTTTACTGTATTTTTGATCAAATATGCAGCCTTGGTGAGCAGAAGAGACTTCTTTTAAAACATGACATTTCTTACAGACCTCCAACTTTTCAGCCGTGTAGAATAGTAAGTAGTTAATGTATAACATTATAGAAGAAGAGTATAAATATACAGCCACACAACAGGACGCCGTTGTCACTGCTTGACATACATTAGGCTTTATATGTGATGATCTGAAGTCTCTTCTTTCATTGTTTTGATTCTCTATAGCCTGTCATTAAATGATTCGGTGCAACAAGTGTCTCTGTGAAGAGTTCAGCGTCTGCAGTTGGCAGGTTGTTTTGTCCTGTAGGCAGATGCGTTTACCGTGAGCGAGAGAGAGAGTTGGGTTTGTGTGGCGGCACCATCTGCAGTGGCTGAGAGGAGAAGAGGTGCAGTAATTGGGAATTAACGCATGTAGAGGACGAGTGCAGCCAGCTGGCCGTCAGATTGTTCAGAACGAGTGATAATCAGAAAAGCCCCTCACTGAGACTCCGCATTCAGCTCATCCTTCAAACATTTACATAATGTCACTCCTTTTGGAACTTCACTGTCATGTATTTTAATTTGACATTATCGAGTGCTCTTTTTAAATGTGTGTTAAGAGACAGTCATGAAAGGCTGCTCTCTTTAAGTGCACTTAAGTGGCCTTCTATTGTATTAATATTGTTATCTGAAAATAATTATTTTTATTTATATGCTTTTAAGATTTGAATTTCAATTTCACAGGTGTTGCCAGGGTTTTGCTTTTCAGTTACTATGGTGTTCTGGGTTGTTGCTAGAGGCTGTTTAAGATGTTGTGGTTGGTTGCTAGGGCGTTGCTAGGGGATTTATAGGGTGTTGTTGATTGCTAGGGCGTTGCTTGCTGGTTTATAGGGTGTTGGTGGTTGCTTGGGCATTGCTAGTCTTTTTCTAGGGTGCTGTTGTTTGCTAGGGCATTGCTAATTTGTTTCTAGGATGTTGTGGTTGGTTGCTATAAGGTGTTGCTGGTGGTTGTTAGTGTGTTGCTAGGGTGTTGTGGTCGATTTCTAGGGTGTTGCTTGCTGGTTTATAGGGTGTTTGTTGGTGGTTGCTAGGGCATTGCTAGGCTGTTTGTAAGATGTTGTGGTTGGTTGCTATAAGGTGTTGCTGGTGGTTGTTAGTGTGTTGCTAGGCTGTTTCTAGGGTGTTGTGGTTGATTTCTAGGGCGTTGCTTGCTGGTTTATAGGGTGTTGGTGGTTGCTAAGGCATTGCTAGGCTGTTTGTAGGATGTTGTGGTTGGTTGCTATAAGGTGTTGCTAGGGGATTTATAGGGTGTTGTTGATTGCTAGGGCGTTGCTTGCTGGTTTATAGGGTGTTGGTGGTTGCTTGGGCATTGCTAGTCTTTTTCTAGGGTGCTGTTGTTTGCTAGGGCATTGCTAATTTGTTTCTAGGATGTTGTGGTTGGTTGCTATAAGGTGTTGCTGGTGGTTGTTAGTGTGTTGCTAGGGTGTTGTGGTCGATTTCTAGGGCATTGCTTGCTGGTTTATAGGGTGTTTGTTGGTGGTTGCTAGGGCATTGTTATGCTGTTTGTAAGATGTTGTGGTTGGTTGCTATAAGGTGTTGCTGGTGGTTATTAGTGTGTTGTTAGGGTGTTGTGGTCGATTTCTAGGGCGTTGCTTGCTGGTTTATAGGGTGTTTGTTGGTGGTTGCTAGGGCATTGCTAGGCTGTTTGTAGGATGTTGTGGTTGGTTGCTATAAGGTGTTGCTGGTGGTTGTTAGGGTGTTGCTAGGGTATTGTGGTCGATTTCTAGGGCGTTACTTGCTGGTTTATAGGGTGTTTGTTGGTGGTTGCTAGGGCATTGCTAGGCTGTTTCTAGGATGTTGTGGTTGGTTGCTATATGGTGTTGCTGGTGGTTGTTAGTGTGTTTCTAGGCTGTTGCTAGGATGTTGTGGTTTATTTCTAGGGCGTTGCTTGCTGGTTTATAGGGTGTTGGTGGTGGTTGCTAGGGCATTGCTAGGCTGTTTGTAGGATGTTGTGGTTGGTTGCTATAAAGCGTTGCTGGTGGTTGTTAGGGCGTTGCTAGGCTGTTGCTAGGGTGTTGTGGTTGATTTCTAGGGCTTGCTTGCTGGTTTATAGGGTGTTGTTGTTGGTTGCTATAGGGTTTGCTAGACTGTTTCTAGGGTGTTGTGGTTGATTGCTAGTGCGTTGCTTGCTGGTTTATAGGTGTTGTTGTTGGTTGCTAGGGCATTGCAGGCTTTTTCTGGGGTGTTGTTGTTGGTTGATAGACTGGTGCTAGTCTCTTTCTAGGGTGTTGTGGGTGGTTGCTAGGGCATTGCTAGGCTGTTTTAGGGTGTTGCTGATTTGCTAGGGCATTGCTTTGTGGTTTATACATTGTTGTTGATTGCTAGGGTGTTTCTAGGTGGTTTTTAGGATGTTTGTGGGTGATTGCTAGGGCTTTGCTAGGCTGTTACTAGGGGTGTGTTGTGGGTGGATATGACTCTGTTTTCTCCTTTAATGTGCATATGTGGGATTTTTCTGCCCGTTTTGTGATCCAGCAGGTGAAAATGGTGCATCTGATCATTTAGTAAAGTAGCAGCACACTCTCCTCAACAACACACATGATTTGAGGAATCATTTATGTCTGAATGATTCACATTCTGTTAGCATGAGCAATAGTAAACACGATGCTTGTGACTAATGAGCTGTTTATCACAGGTCATCGTTAGCTTATGAATGAAACAGCAGCTCGTCATCATGCCGTTCGGACGAGTGTGTGTCTCATTGTTCTGGTGGGAGTTTCAGCTCCACCCTAATGAAGCTATGACCTATTTCTGCACTTGCGGGAAGCCTGAATTCTGGGTACTTTTGGGCAGATTGAAAGCGCAGGGCAAGACTTGCGGCATAGTTGACCATCGCCATGGAAACCCCGCTGGAGAGTGCTCCCACTTCACTCTTTGTGTTTAAGTGGAATAGCAGCTCACATTTGTTTTGATTGAATGTATCTTTAAGCTCTGATGAAGCTTGACCATGACGGGATGGACTTGAAAACAACATGTAAAATTCTTTCTCCAGGGAGTTATTGTTGTTTTCCAAGTATGTCATTAAACCCATGATCTCCAGACATGTGTTTGTGTTTTCTAGTATAGAGGAATGTTTTCTGGAGTTTTGTTCTCTTTAGCATCTTTTTTGGTTTAAAAATATATAAATTGTTTTCTAATATATTTTGATTTTATTTATCAAAAATAATGGATCAATTTAATGAATCCTTGCTGAATAAAAGCATTCATTTAATTAATTTAATCACTAACTTTGTGTGTGTGTGTGTGTGTGTGTGTGTGTGTGTGTGTGAGAGAGAGAGAGAGAGAGAGTGTGTTTGAGTGTGTGTGTGTGTGTGTGTGTGTGTGTGAGAGAGAGAGAGAGTCTTTGTGTGTGTGTGTATGTGTGTGTGAATGTTTTGTGTGTGAGTGTGTGTGTCTGTGTGTGTGTGTGAGAGTGTGTATATGTATGTGAGAGTGTATATGTATGTGTGAGTGAGTCTATGTGTGTGTGTGTGTGTGTGTGTGTGTGAGTGTTTGTGTCTGTGTGTGTGAGTCTGTGTGTGTGTGTGTGTGTCTGTCTGTGTGTGTGTGAGTGTGAGAGTGTTTGAGTGTGTGCGTGCAAGTGTTTGTGAGAGAGTGTTTGAGTGTGTATATGTATGTGTGTTTGAGTCTGTGTGAGTGTGTGTGTGAGTTTGTGTGTGTGTGTGTGTTTGTGTGAATGTTTTGTGTCTGTGGTGTGTGTGTATGTGTGTGGGAATGTTCTGTGTGTGCATGTGTGTGTGCGCGTGTCTTGTGTGAGTGTGTATGTATGTGAGTCTGTGTGAGTGATTGAGTGTGCGTGTCTGTGTGAGTGTGAGTGTGTTTGAGTGTGTATATGTGTTAGTGTGTGTGCGTGTGAATGTTTTGTGTGTGAGTCTGTGTGAGTGTGTATATGTATGTGTGAGTCTGTGTGAGTGTGAGTCTGTGTGAGTGAGTGTTTGAGTATGTATAT